>JAVTVY010043291.1:0-21675 GCA_036873755.1 Hanleya hanleyi | reverse complement strand
CCATGGTTCGAGGTGTATCCCTTGTCGTGGTAACCCGCTCTTGTAAATTTCGTACGAGTGAACTGGAGTGGTGGTGGGTACAACGTCGGTCGTCGTTGTCTGTTCACTGTCAGGGATGATGATGGGGGTGGGTACAACGTGGGTCGTCGTTGTCGGTTCACTGTGAGGGATGAAATCCGGTGGGTGTTCAGACGTAGTGGGCGTACTTGATGTAGGTGTAGAGCTTACACTCGACGTGGCTTGTACACGGGGTGTGGTGGTGGTGACTGGGCTCGATACGACTGGTGCTCTCTGTAGACCGGTTTCACTGGTGCCTGGTGTTCTCAGTTGGTTAAGTAACGTGCTGACATAGGCTACGTCGTAAAACACACCTCCGTACAACACATTCAGCAGGGTTAGCAATAGCACCCCAAAGCCCACTTGTGCTTTGCGCGTTTTGGGAGACGCTGTCTTCAGAGGCAGCTGCTGTTGGTCCATAGCACTGTGGTCGGACGTGGAATGAAGGAGGACGGCAGTGGTGTCTGGTTTTATAGTCGTTTCACGTGGTTGGCCGCGACCCAGGAATTGAAGGAACTGGGCCAACCTTGCCATTTCATGAAATGAAACAGTTTGCCACGTCGACGTTCCGTTTTCAAAATCTGCTCCACCGTGTAGTAGTCTTGCTGTGTTTTTACAACAGGCTGTAATTCCGTGTCGTAAAACGTCCCCAGCAACGTTTCCCCTTGGAGATCTTCCAGTTCATAGACTCGACGCTGTCGGGGTAGGCGCCGTTTAATCAGGAAGTGCTCATCGCTCCAGTTGGGCAAGTAACTTTTCTCGAACTTGCCCTTGACTTTACTGATCCGTACAGGGTCCCCGACCTTGTACACCGCCTTCGTCGTTCGCTGCGATGGCCTGGGGTACAAGACATGCCGGACTTGGGCTTCATTGCGTTGGGTCACGGTAATGGGGGCTCTCTCTATACTCCGATGATAGGCTCGATTGTAACCACTCACAAGTTTCGGGAGAACATCGATGTACCGCCTTGTATTCTTATAGGTGAAATATTTATACATGCGGCCTTTGAATGTCCTGTTGAACCTCTCCACCACGGGCCTTGGTCTCGTTGTACGTATGGAAGAAAAACACCTTCTGTTTCTTGAGAAAGGCTTGGAACGGTCTGTTGAGGAATTCCGTGCCTTCGTCGGTTTGCAAATATAAAGGTTTGCGCCCGGTCTTGAAGATGTCTTTGAACGCCGCTATGAGATTTGCCCCCGTTTTCGTCCGGATGGGTACCACCCACTCATACTTGGATAGGATATCGATGCACGTCAAGATATACCGATTCTCATCGTTGTGTTTGGCAAAGGCGCTCATATCGACCAAATCCGCTTGCCATTGGACATCTATTCCTCCCACGATGACCCGGTTCCGTAGAAAATGGCGACGGACAGATCGATGTAAGGTATAGGTGTCTTGTTTTCTTAACCAATCTCGGACTTGGGCACGTTGTATCCCCTGGGGTTTGGCCGCTCGATGGAGAGCCGACAATGCGCTATAGGCCGCCGGACTGTCGGGACTGTAGTATAAGTTATCCAACACCTTCTCCCAGCGCTTCATGGTGACACAATGATGATGCACCCTGGCTCTATCGTTTATTTATAACGGGTATATCTTGGGCCGGAGTTTCTTTCTGATTTTCTTCATTGGCTTTCACAGTGTCCATGGTAAATGACCAGTCCAACTCTTGATAAGCACTTGATCCACATCTACCACGGCATCTTCCAAAGCAGACCATAGATCAGGGTGAAGGGTAAAATGCACTGTACCCCCATCTAGCCGAGCCAATTGAGCAAAGAAAGGGCCGCGTCGGATGTACACATCGTGACACAAGTGGATGAGATCGCCGTCCAGTTCACCAGACAACACCCGTTTGAATTTAGTCCAGCCCTCCCGGGACAGACGAATGTGAGCCGGGCACGGTTGTGTAGGGTCCGTGTCTCCCATCTCCTCCATGATATCGACCGTATCCGCATACACGTGCAGGAAAACCTCGGGGGTCAAGCTGAGATACGCCAGTATCATATGCTCCGCCATGGTCAGTACGTGAATGGTACCAGATTTGACTGTCTCTCGTATTTATAGGGACAACCCCGTGAGATCAAAGTATCAGGTGGTCATGTCACTGGGCTGACTGAGTCTAGCCGGGTAATCAACGGCATCGTCGTCGTCGGGTTCATGTAGTTGTTCATGGGGTTCAGCCATCGCGTCCTCCATAGCACGAGCCCACGCCAACTGGTCTGATGATCGCTCGTCCGGTGTAAACAGCTGGTCCACAATAGGCACCACTTTCTCCAAGGCTGACCACAGAGCGGGGTCTAGGGTGAAGCCTCGCGTGGGGTCTTGGTAGCGGCCCAGGCGTAGGAAGAGGGAGGTACGGTATACGTAGATGGCATTGTTTATGTGGATGAGGTGTCCGTCGAGCTCACCGCTCAACATCCGTTTAAATTTGGTCCAGCCGTCACGAGGTAGTGTCACCGTATTCGATACGGTCTCAGCGGGCGCCCAGCAAATAGCTCCACGGTCTTCCACCAGGGTGACTTTATCTTCATAGACGTGTAACCCCACCTGGGGTGTAAGGTGCAGGATGGCTCGTAGGTCGGATGACATGCTTGCTCCAAATGTCGAACGGTGAATGACACACACTCTGTCTGACCCTGGTATTTATAGTGTCAATACCACAGCGCCAGGGTCAATAGGACACAGACTAGTATGAGGCCAACCAGCCGGCGCTGGTT
This sequence comes from Hanleya hanleyi, assembly GCA_036873755.1. Classification (NCBI taxonomy): domain Eukaryota; kingdom Metazoa; phylum Mollusca; class Polyplacophora; order Lepidopleurida; family Hanleyidae; genus Hanleya; species Hanleya hanleyi. Next base: position 18,898 of record JAVTVY010043291.1, on the reverse strand, counting down.
CCGGCGTGAGCGCTCCTGGTCCATAGCCCGAGCATCAAGGATGGCTGTCATAGTCCAGTAGTGGTGAGTGATGGCACGCCTCTCCATCGAGTGCACTCTGTGGAGGGCCGCTTCTGTGAACTCGTTCAGGATCTGGCGTCGTCCCTCGTTGTCGTCGCCATCTGCAAACATGGACCGGACCACTGCTCGGTAACCCGTGAATGAATTCACCACGGTGGCATGCTGTAAAATGCGAGTCGCATGGGGCTGGATCTCCGCCATGGCTCTGCAACCATAGAAATGAAAGTGTAGGATCCCGAGAGACGTGTTTTATAGACCAGGTCACACATGCGCGCCTAGACGTCGGGTGTAGTCCGTGATACGTACTATTCTGATGGGTTAGTCCAAAAAAGAGAGCAATAACAACAACACAGATTACAGGTCAATCCTTTTATTATGCGGTAATAAAATCCTTTTCGGTAAAGTCCGTGTCTTTTCGGATCGGTGACGTCCGTGTCTATCATCCGGGTACTTCGCGTCTGCGCCTGAATTAGGTATGTATGAGGGTCTTCATGTGCGCGCGTGCAATGCGGCTCAGTCGTACACCAGTACACCAGTCTCGATCCTCGACTTGGGGTAGAGTGTGCTAAAAATAGATCACCAGCTAGCGTGCTATAAAAGGGGAGCGGCCTTGCCGTTTCATCAGACTCTCTGTCAACCACCAAGATGTTCACTTGCATAACTTGGCAGAAGCAGTTTACTCGTCTAGATAATTTACGACGCCACGAGGCCTCCACCCACAACGATGCACGGTATACTTGTATAACCTGCGCACGGTCATTTAATCGGGAGGATGATTTACTGCGCCACGAACGCTCATTCCACGAGGGCACGACGGAACAATGTAAGGATTGTGGTCAACTCTTCAAACGACGCAGTCAGTTGAGACGGCATCAGCGTTTGATTCATGCCCCGTCTCCACGGTTTTGGCGACAACTTCCTACTGAAGAGGAGCCGCGGAAGGTCAGACCCAGTGAAGATAAGCCTGGGGAGACGAAAGCCACTGGTGATGCGATGACGGAGAGCCCGCCTATACCCACAGTTGGGAAGAGCCTGGATTTCCAGCCGGACCCCACCGTTACGGTTTCGAGTGATACGTCATACATCGAACATTTTCTTGACGAGCCCATAAATGTTCCTAGCGATCTCTTACCCGAATATCATCCAGAGAGTGACATCTCTCGGCGCCATTGGACCATGACACGGCACTGTTTCCACAGTCATCGCCCTATTCAAGATATCTACAATTTCCCACTGACCAAGCTCACCCGTCTACGCAGCTACGTGGAAACCATCTTCAATGACCAACCTACGGCCTTCACGTTAAATGTAGCATTTGGGTACATCTTATGCCATAAGATGACGGGTGAATTGCGCTATTTCTATTCCAGTGCCATCCACCCAGTGTACGACCAACCGTTTACCATTATTGACCGAAGGTCACTAGAGATGATGCTGGACCAAATGGAACAATTGGATGTCTTGGGATGGGTCCAACAACAACGACCCACCACCAAGTGGGCAGTGAAGAGGGTGACCAGTGTTACATTTTTCCTTACCAAGGTGATTCACCACCGCCATCGGTTGAATGCGTCACTCGTGCACTGATGAATACCATAACATGTCGTACATACTCTCTATGTCTACATGCTGATCATTGACTTGAGCTCAGTAAACATTAAATGTGACGGTGCGTTAAAACATGGTGTTTGATATTTCAATTTTGTTTTGCTGTGAACATACTAAGCATACCCAGGGCGGCTCCCCCAGCCTGGGTATGATGTAACATTGGGGATAATAAACTGTATAAACATTGCTGAACTTGTTGTTATTCACATCACCCCATTGACTTGATAGGCAGGTCCCAATAAGCCCGGGAAGCGCTGCGGCCGGAGAACCTGCGCGCGCGCGCGCCGCTCGCACTGGGGGGCCGGGGCGGGAAAAGGTCCCGGAGGTTGAACATACGGACGTCTAAGGGGAAACATTGGAACTCTTCTATGTTTGGAGGTAGTTTTTTAGTGAAAAACCCGGAAGTGACGTCACAACCCCCACGTGACCTGCGCAGCAGAATGGATACGACACCCTAGTTTAACTCCCTCACCTAGGCTTCACATGGATACCTCACTCGATCCCATCGATCCACTAGGGGACCACCACCACCCCAACACGTCTATTTCTATACTACGGCCAGACTGCGCATGTGCAGAATGCCGCTAGTTCAACCCCCCACCCAGCCCATCAGATGCCCCCTCACCTAGGCTTCACATGGATACCTCATACGACTCCATTGGCCCATTCGTGGCTCCCCTAGCTCCAACACGTCTAGCGGGACCCCTACAGGGTCCAGTTTTCGACACTAGGTGACCACATCCCGACAAAAATGGCCAGTTTTCGACACCGGATGTGCCGCCATCTTGAACATACGTGCCGCCATCTTGGATATGTCCCATAATGCACCGGGTCAAAATACTCGCTTCTGATTGGACGAGAGCTCCGTGGCGGATTTGAAATACTCGCTTTTGATTGGACGAGAGCTCCGCATTGCATCTGCGCATGCGCAGAATGGCTACCGCACACCTAGCCCATTAGATGCCCCTTCACCTAAGCTTCACTTGGATACCTCACTCGACCCCATTGGATCAATAGGGACTCCCCTACATCCCAAAACGTCTATGCGCATGCGCAGAATGACGCTAGTTCAAACCCACTAGTCCAGTCAGATGCCCCTTCACCTAGGCTTCACTTTGATACCTCACTCGACCCCACTGGACCATGAGTAACTCCCCTAGCTCCAACACGGCTATTTTCATACCCTTGGGCCACCGCGCATGCGCAGAATGACGCTAGTTCAAACCCACTAGTCCAATCAGATGCCCCTTCACCTAGGCTTCACTTTGATACCTCACTCGACCCCATCGGACCAGTAGTAGCTCCCCTAGCTCCAACACGGCTATTTCCATACCCTTGGGCCACCGCGCATGCGCAGAATGACGCTATGTCAAACCCACTAGTCCAGTCAGATGCCCTTCACCTAGGCTTCACATGGATATCTCACTCGACCCCACTGGACCATGAGTAGCTCCCCTAGCTCCCAACACGGCTATGTTCATACCCTTCGGCCACCGCGCATGCGCAGAATGACGCTAGTTCAACCCCACTAGTTCAGTCAGATGCCCCCTCACCTAGGCTTCACATGGATACATCACTCGACCCCACTGGACCAGTAGTAACTCCCCTAGCTCCCAACACGGCTATTTACATACCCTTGGGCCACCGCGCATGCGCAGAACGACGCTAGTTCAACCCCACACCCAGCCCATTAGATGCCCCTTCACCTAAGCTTCACTTTGATACCTCACTCGACCCCACTGGACCAGTAGTAACTCCCCTAGCTCCAACACGGCTATTTTCATACCCTTGGGCCACCGCACATGCGCAGAATGACGCTAGTTCAACCCCACAGCCAGCCCATCAGATGCCCCCTCACCTAGGCTTCACATTGATACATCACTTGACCCCACTGGAGCAGTAGTAACTCCCCTAGTTCCAAAACGGCTATTTCCATATCCTTGGGCCACACGAGTTGTCTCCCTTGCGTCAATGTGTGCAGATGGCGCTACGGTCGATGCCGTGATGTGGGAAGGGCGTCCCCACACCATCCTGGAGCCGCCATTTTGTTTGTTGAGTTTCTGCGGAGATACACGGGACAATAAACGCTCGACCCTAGGGTGGTACAGATGCTAGACTGATCCTATTAACATGGTACAACACCTATAGATTATGTTTATTATTATATGGCTTAGAGGTTTTTTTAGGGTAATGTGAGGGTTTTTTCTCCCCGTGACCTCCCCACCGCCTCGTTTGCTCCCTTGCGCCGCCATTTTGACCACCCCACACGCCGCCATTTTGGTCCCACCACCACCACCACCACCCACAAGCCGCCATTTTGGTCCCACCACCACCACCACCACCACCCACACTGGCCGCCATTTTGAACCCACACCCACCATCTAGACATGCCTTGATCACGTGATCATCACGTGATCAAGTTCCTCCTCAATCCTCCGCAATGTGACGTCATTAAGTAGGTCAATGTGAACCAATTTCACGGCTATATACTACTAAGGAACTAATCCACCGATTCAGCCTGTCGGGCAATGTTCGTACCCCGAATGTATCCGGCTATGGGACAGGCTAGCCCTACGATTGGTTGATAATCAGATAAAGTGCTGGCTGTTGAATGTCGGCGAGTGACTCCAAATTAACGTAATTATCGCGCGCTGGCATTATTTGCGGCTAGTTGAATATCAGTACTGTCTTCGAAGGGGAACTAGTAAAATTGGGCAACCCCGGTCAGCCTTGTTTCATTGAAATTGGCACTGGATAACATCATGTTTTCGTACCATCTAATTGATCACTGACCTATTGTGATGAAACATAATGCCCGGGATTTATTGGTCTGATGACAGTAAAGAGGAATTCTTCAAATGAAATCATGTCACTTAAAATAGGGAAAATAATTACTTCATTGAAGGTATAGACCTACAATATACACGAACCCATACAGCACTGCTTGCGAACTACCTGTAGACTACCTGGCATATCTAAGGGGCATCTAGAGGGATAAATAAATACACAGCAAATTACAATTAAACGGATATACATGATATCAGAAATCGATATACAACAGCGCAGCACTTTTCTCTGCACCTCTTCCGGTACTAAACGCAAACACGCTTTGGATCGGCATCTTGACGTGTTCTATGGTTATTGGGTTGTTCCATGCGACGAAGAGAAGAAAGAAATATAAAGATATGTACGCCACAGAAAACGAATTTATAACGGAACCTTCCATTATCACTCTGAGATATCTCTCTTATACCTCCAAGAGCGAGCGATTAACCAAAGTGGTGCACTATCGATTGTATGACGTGATATCACTTGGTGAAGCCGTGCATGAGTGCGCTATTGCTACTGGGTGGTGGCATTATATACAAATGGTGCCCTATAACTCCTGGGAGTGAGAAACGTGTCGGTGGGCGAGGCTCCGGGTAATATTTCACCGGTACTGGAAAGGGGGGCGGGGTGGGGGTGGTGGAACCATTGGGATTGTACCATTGAATACCTTTGACCTGTGCGACTTGAGTCATCCGTCCGGATTTCTACGTAATCCTCACAGGCATCAGTCGCACAACTGAAGGAAAATGGTTCTTCAAACTGGATGATGACTCTTGTACCTCTGTAAGACTGGAACAAGAAACAAATAAATAAATATTATTCTCATATAAATCACTCGCTAGATACATTGTTTGTGTATTTTGAAAAAAAAATATTCTACATCTACATATGCCTTGGTGTTTTCTGATACGCCCCTGACCTAACCTCTTCCACAACTTGTAGGACACCCCCCCCCCCCAAATTCCCACTCCTACATGGATTGTTGTGCACGCCCTTCCCTTCTACTCCTTCACAGATTGTTGGACACACCTTTCCTCCTCCATCGGTTGATGGACATGCCCCTCCCCTCTCCTCCTTCACCGGTTGATTGACACGCCCTTCCCCTGTCCTTCTTCTTTAGCGGTTGTTGGACACGCCCCTCCCCTCTCCTCCTTCACCGGATGATGGACACTCCTTTCCCCTGTCCTTCATCTTTAGCGGTTGTTGGACACGCCCCACCCCTCTCCTCTATCGGTGGTTGAACACTTCAAATTGCTCGGTTCCGTCAGGGTCAGCAGACTGCTAACCTGCTGGTTTAGTTTGCCTCATTTCAATTGGGTCCATCATCAATACACTGGATTGGGAACTGGATGCCCCCCTAACTTAATGCGGGGTGATTTGTAATATGTACTCTGAACTCTTCGGTCTTCATCCGGCGAAGTATATAAAGAGTTGACAAATTAGGTAAATTTGAGCTGTAGGCAACGTTAAGCATGTTAAGTGAACTGATCCATGCTCAAGTTCTAGAAATCATAGAAAATATCCCAAGTTTTGAAGCATGTTCGTGAAAATTCATATAAATGGTATTTAACTTTTTCTTGTATTCTGTTTGCAGATAACCACAATGTCTATACAAATTTATCAGATTGGATGGATATTGGTCTGCAAAATTCTCGGATTGAAGGATTTTAAATCCCTATCTCTTAACCTAGAAAAGGGAGACAGCCCAATAGGAAAAACAGGCAAAATGGCTGCCAAAGCCAAAAACCACCAGCGGACATCCTTAAAGATAATACAAATATGGATGACTTCCGTAACACTTAAGAATCCGTGCCTTGCACAACATTCAGGTTAATCCTTTAACAATGAGGCTGTACCGATAGGACAGACCGTCCTTTAACAATGAGGCTGTACCGATAGGACCGACCGTCCTTTAACAATGAGGCTGTACCGATAGGACCGACCGTCCTTTAACAATGAGGCTGTACCGATAGGACCGACCGTCCTTTAACAATGAGGCTGCACCGAAAGGACCGACCGTCCTTTAACAATGAGGCTGTACCGATAGGACCGACCGTCCTTTAACAATGAGGCTGTACCGATAGGACCGACCGTCCTTTAACAATGAGGCTGTGCCGATAGGACCGACCGTCTTTTAACAATGAGCCTGTACCGATAGGACCGGCCGTCCTTTAACAATGAGGCTGTGCCGATAGGACCGACCGTCCTTTAACAATGAGGCTGTACCGATAGGACCGGCCGTCCTTTAACAATGAGGATGTGCCGATAGGACCGACCGTCCTTTAACAATGAGGCTGTGCCGATAGGACCGGCCGCCCTTTAACAATGAGGCTGTGCCGATAGGACCGGCCGTCCTTTAACAATGAGGCTGTGCCGATAGGACCGACCGTCCTTTAACCCTACCTGGCCTGGGGGGGCCATTATGGCCCCCCCTACTAAACTTTCTGCACTATCTCCGGGACGGCAAACAATGGAGAGCTGAAACTCCGTGACTTTATCATTTGTCTTATTGGGGTCATTTTGAGCCTATTTTCATAACCCCACGAGCAGAGGATCGTGGGTAAATTCAAGATGGCGGCCACGTGGTGTACCAGAAAAGTTATTTTTTGTCATATTTCTTCAAAATTTCTGCTTTTCCGCAATGAAAAGTGGGCAAAAACTATTTTATTTCGTATCACATTAATATTTGCTAATTTTTCATGCAGTTTTTGTGGAGAAATTGCAAAAATAAAAAATTCGGAAAATCTGACCAAAAAATCGACCAAAAAATGCCGTTTTTCAAAATGGCATTACTGTCACGTCATCAAAGCGGCCATCTTGGATTTTTTTACATTTTCTGGTAGAGCTTGACCCAAGGGTATAGTGTAATAAATTTCAGCCCCCTAGCTCAAGAGGTAAGAAAAATAATTAGGTGGGGCCATTTCGGCCCCCCCCCCCAGGCCTGGACAGGTCCCAAAAAGCCCAGGCCAGATAGGGTTAACAATGAGGCTGTGCCGATAGGACCGGCCGTCCTTTAACAATGAGGCTGTGCCGATATGACCGACCGTCCTTTAACAATGAGGCTGTGCCGATAGGACCGACCGTCCTTTAACAATGAGGCTGTGCCGATAGGACAGACCGTCCTTTAACAATGAGGCTGTACCGATAGGACCGGCCGTCCTTTAACAATGAGGCTGTACCGATAGGACCGACCGTCCTTTAACAATGAGGCTGTACCGATAGGACAGACCGTCCTTTAACAATGAGGCTGTACCGATAGGACCGGCCGTCCTTTAACAATGAGGCTGTACCGATAGGACCGGCCGTCCTTTAACAATGAGGCTGTGCCGATAGGACCGGCCGTCCTTTAACAATGAGGCTGTGCCGATAGGACCGGCCGTCCTTTAACAATGAGGCTGTGCCGATAGGACCGGCCGGGCCATGATATAGCGGTTCTCAGTATTGTGCCGATAGGACCGGCCGGGCCATGATATAGCGGTTCTCAGTATTGTGCCGATAGGACCGGCCGGGTCATGATATAGCGGTTCTCAGTATTGTGCCGATAGGACCGGCCGGGCCATGATATAGCGGGTCTCAGTATTCATTCGTGATGTCTCTTTCCTATCTTTTTAACCTAGGAAATATTTTAATCAATGATAACTGGAATCCTTTCAACCCGAATCTGATAAAATTTCTTGGAACGGAGGATAACTCGATCCATATTTAGACTAGTTGTAACGGGAGGCACTTGTACCAGTGTTTGTACTACAGGGGTAAAAGCGTTCGGTGTCCGGTTTTTCACGTATATTATCGTTCTATTATCGTTTGAAACGCGTTTCAATAGCGTTCTAAACGCGTTTTGTTATCGTTTCGTTTGCTTCTCAAAGAACGCGTTTATACCTCGCAAACGCGTTTGATCATCGGTATGTTCATTTATCTTTCGTTTCGTTTCGCTTAAAACGCGTTTCACGAACGCGTTTATGAACGCGTTTGAAACGCGTTTTGAAAACGCGTTTTATTGTTGTTGTTGTTAAATAAGCATCACCGTCCACACCACGGTTGATTCGTTGGGCGAGAACACTATTTGGTCTGTGTTTTTTTTATTTGTGCAATGGTTCGGCGACTGAGTGTTGATCAAAACCCGCATGGAGTCAAGGTCAGGCGAAATGCTTTTTCGGTTCGGTATCACACGCTTGACTAATCATTTCGCTTGGTACGGGAAGACAAATATTTCTTCGCTTGGTGAACGAAAAGATTTAAGCTTGCGTTTGAAACGCGTTTTAAAAACGCGTTTCGAAACGCGTTTTGAAAACGCGTTTCGTAACGCGTTTTATTGTTGTTGTTGTTGTTAAATAAGCATTACCGTCCACACCAAGGTTGCTTCGTCGGGCGAGAATATTATTTGGTCTGTTTTTTTCTTTATCTTTGTACAACGGTTCGGCGACTGAGTGTTGGTCAAAAGCTGCATGGAGTCAAGGTCAGGCGAAACGCTTTTTCGACTCAGTATAACATGCCTGACTAATCATTTCGCTTGGTACGGGAAGACATATATTGTTTCGCTTGGTGAACGAAAAGATGTAATCTTAGCGCAATATATAAACGAAACGAATTACCGGACACAGAACGTGTTTACCCTTGTATATTAAAGGCTATGCCACATATATTTATAGCACAGGGATTATAATAGCGGCTGGGGAAAGCCCCGACACGTGGACTTCCTGGCCTAATAAAACACAAATTTGCACGAAGTCGAACGAAAAGAGAAACCCGTTCGAAACGCGTTTATAAACGCGTTTCGATCAGAGCAAACGCGTTTGACGAGGGAAACGCGTTTTGATAAAATAAAAATTAAGCGATATTGAAAGCGTTTCGTTTACTATAATCGTTTGGTAAGCGTTTGGAACGCGTTTACATTTCGTTCCGTTCGCGTTTCGTTAGGTCAAACTAAACGAAAATAACCGGACACCGAACGCTTTTACCCCTGTAGCTTTAGTAAAGCCAACGGGAATTTTTCCTTTAGTTCAGTCGGTAAAGCGTTGGTGTTTTAGTATTCGACGGTTCTCGTACACATATTATATTTAATATTCTAGCATATTTGAATAATTGATTACTACCAGGCCTGGAAGGGGGGGGGGGAGTGGCAAAATTGTCCCCCTACCAAACTTTTTGCGCTATCTCCGGAACGACAAAAAACTGAGAGCTGACACTATGTGACTTTATAGCTTATCATATTGGGGTCATTTTGGGCATATGTGCATAACCCCTCGAAAAGAGGATCATGGGTAATTTCAAGATGGCGGCCACATTGATACCAGAAAAGTGATGTTTTCTCCATTTTTCTTAAAAATGTCTGCTTTTTCGCAATGAAAAGTGTTTAAAAACTATTTTATTTCACATCATATAAATATTTGCTAATTCATCATGCACGTTTCACGTAGAAATTGCATCAATAAATCTGAACAAAAAATAGACCAAAAATGCCGTTTTTGAAGATTCCAAGCAGCCATCTTGGCTTTTTTTTTACTTAAGGCCCCCTCCTTCTCCCCCCCCCCCCAGGCCTGGACAGGTCCCAAAAATCCCAGGCCAGGTAGGGTTAAATTAATTGCTAGTGCCTTTGATAATTACCGGAAGTTCCCTAAGGGGATAATGCTATATACATACCGTTATTAGAGTTTGAGCGTACCGTAATGATCCAGTAACAGGCGGTGGGACCCGCGTAACCGTTGGGGTAACCAGGGGACGAGATACTATCCCAAGAGTTCATACTCGAATACCGGTATTGTCGGTGACACTTTTCTCCCAAGAGAAAAAAGTTTCAGGGATATTAGATATTGTCAATGGTAACGGATCTATATATTTATATATATTAAACACTTATATATACATAATGGTAACTATGGTAACGAGACTGATTATTAGATATGAACAATGAAAAATAGAAACTGATATGAAAAATGAGAGCGAAAGTTTATATCCTGTATGAATAATGGTAACGGAACTAGATATTACATAAGAACAATGGTAACAGAACTAGTTTCAGATATGAGAAATGAAAACGGAACTGAATATTAGATATGAACAATGGTAACGGAAGAATATATTACATATATGAACAGTGGTAACAGAACTAGTTTCAGATATGAGAAATGAAAACGGAACTGGATATTAGATATGAACAATGGTAACGGAAGAATATATTACATATATGAACAGTGGTAACAGAACTAGTTTCAGATATGAGAAATGAAAACGGAACTGGATATTAGATATGAACAATGGTAACGGAAGAATATATTACATATATGAACAGTGGTAACAGAACTAGTTTCAGATATGAGAAATGAAAACGGAACTAGATATTAGATATAAATAATGGTAACGAAACATGATATTAAATGAACAACTAGATATGTTAAGTTAGAAAGGAGGCAAGAACTGTCAGAGATTGGTGATTGGGACATGATACAGGACAGATATATGTTGCTTTCCGTCAAAATTATCTAATGGAATTATCACCATTAAAGGCATTCGATTAAAATAACATTAAAACTCTGTTCTTCCTTCAATGATTATCATTAATTGATGAGTAATAAATAACTAACGGCAGACAAGCATTTTTTGATAGCTCTCGATGCAATTTTTAATTTCCCTCAATCAGTAAAGGTCATTAGATGAAGAAACCTTTTTTCTAATGATTAAATTGGTTCTTATTAACGTGGTTTTAATGTTATATTATTGCCTCAATCCGATATTGTATAATTATATTAAAGTAAACCTATCTCAGGGGTGTTACAGAATTCCATTGAGAGAAAATATGTTCTAAAAAGTTCAATCGGGCCAGAATAGAATGGATATGTTTGACTTCATGACAAAAGGGCTTACCATTCTCGTTTTTCTGTATATAGGAACAAAATGGCGATCGGAACCCTTCCGGACAGGCGCATTTAGAACAGTCGTTAGGAGCTCCGTACCCATCATTATCGCAGAAGGTCGAGGTTAGAGACCCACCTCCGCACACGTCTTATAAATGGATAAACAAGAAAGGTAAGAACAGAGTTTTACGGATACAAATTGAGGCATATAAAACCGTGAACGATAGCTTGTGATATGACATAAATAAGCATCTCCAATATTGGTCACCGCCTAATGGTTAGAGTGTCGGCCTCCTAAGCGGTAGGCACTGGGTTCAATCGCAGGCCGAGTCATACCAAAGACTAGAAAAATGGAACTTGTTGCTTTCTCGTTTACCCTCAGCATTAACCCTATCTGGCCTGGGCTTTTTGGTGCCTGTCCAGGCGGGGGGGGGGGGCGAAATGCCCCCTAATTATTTTTCAAACCCCTGGAGCTAGGGTGCTGAAACTTACCACACTATATCTTTGGGTCAAGCCTACCACAGAAAATGTAAAAACAAGATGGCTGCTTTGATGACGTCACAGCGACGTCATTTTCAAAAATGGCTCTTTTTGGTCGATTTTTCGGTGAATTTTCCAAATGTTTTATTTATGCAATTTCTCCGCAAAACTGCATGGTAAATTAGCAAATATTAAACGTGATGTGAAATAAAATAGAAGTTTCGCTTACTTTTCATCATCGCGGAAAAGCAGAAATTTGGAAGAAATACGTGCGCATCACTTTCTAGTACCCCACGTGGCCGCCATCTTGAATTTACCCATGATCCTGTTCGGGGGTTATGCAAATGGACCTGCCATTTACGCCAAATATGACAAACTATTGAGTTTCAGCTCTCCATTGTTCGCCGTTCTGGGAGAGCATGAAAGTGTGGCCAGGGGGTATAATGCCCCCCAGGCCAGATAGGGTTAAGAGGATATAACAAGAACTGGTTCTTGTTGTCAGTATAATGTGACTGAGTGGGGTGTCATGTCTGTCTACGGCATGATATTTCAGTGGGACAACACTATAAAATGGCAGTATTAGATCTGCTCTGTTACAAATAGGATCCCCCGCCCCTCCCCCTCCCTTCTCTTTCCCCGGCCCCGTCGTGATATAGCTAGAAAAATCTTGAAAGCGACGTTAAACCCTATCCACTCACTCACTCCAGTATGGTCTATAATATATGCTATCAATATATAAAGCTAGTAGTAGGGACTCCGCAAATAAGGTAGTATTGCTCATTGACCTCTGGCTATGATGATGGTGGTGAAAGTAAAACCTTTACCCCCGTTGATGACGTTACTGATGGGTGAAAAGTAGCATTACGTTTACACAAAAATCGCCATACAATCGTTGCATCTAGCGTAGATTGATGCAATGCCTTTTTATGATCAATTGAGCCGTGTAAGTCCCGGAACTTTTATAAGCGGTAACAATCTATGTACAGTAAAATAATGACTGTATATCAGATAGCGAAAAAAGGAAGAAGCAAAAAATCAAAATAAAAAAAAATTAACAAAAAAAAAAACAAAAAAAAAAACAAACAGGAAAAGTACCCAGGTCTTCGGTCCACTTAATCCATATCCATATATCGGGATTGAAATATATTATAAGAATAAAACCAGACATCCGGATAAACATACGTACCGGAACAATATAGGTAGTTGATCAGTTTGAAATCGTGGAAGGACATGGCTCTTCTCTGGCCGATTGTCTGTGCATACCCCCATTCTCTCGTCGTCAATGTGGTTTTCCCCTTCTTGGCAAATGTCTGAAGAGTAAAGGATGTGTTAAAGTTGTTTTAAAAGGATATGTGACGTTTACGTGGAAGAATTCCTTTGTGTGTGATCATACGACTGATATTTGTTTCAATACAATATTGCTAATATTAACCCTATCTGGCCTGGGCTTTTTGGGACCTGTCCATGCCAATTATTTTTCTTAACCCTTGAGCTAGGGAGCTGAAACTTATCAAACTATACCCTTGGGTGAAGCTCTACCAATTATTGTAAAAAAAATCCAAGATGGTCGCTTTGATGACATCACGGTGACGTCATTTTCAAAAACGGCATTTTTTGGTCGATTTTTCAGTCAGATTTTCCGAAATTGTTATTTTTGCAATTTCTCCGCAAAAAATGCATGATAAATTAGTAAATATTAATGTAATGTGAAATAAAATATAAATTTTGAAGAAATGTGACAAAAACATCACTTTTCTGGGACCCCACGTGGCCGCCATCTTGGATTTACCCATGATCCTTTGCTCGGGGGTTATGCAAATAGGTTCAAAATGACCCCAATACGATAAACTATAAAGTCACGGAGTTTCAGCTCTCCATTTTCTATCGTTCCGGAGATAGCGCAGAAAATTTGGTAGGGGTGGGGTTAAATCTGTCTGGAAGCTTACATCGTGGAGGTTTAGACTAGAAATACTAGAATGATACTTCAATTATAGTTGACCAAAAATTGCTTCGCAGTCTGTTATTTTATAGACTTGTATGAGAAGAATGCTTCCTTGTAACAACAATATGAATCATCACATAGATGCACATAATGTACTTTCCCGTAAAAGCCTAAAATATCAAAATAGACGAGAGAGCCCATTTTGATCAACTATAAATTCATTATTGCGATGGACTCCAGCAATTATTTTCGGGTGTGAAGCATGATCATCACGCTCGCGTTCCTGATTGGCTGAGATGTCGAGTGACACACACTGGCATTCTGACATCAGCGCCTAGTTCCGGTGACCCCTGTTTTGAATAGGTCAAAGCGAGCCACTTGATTGGCGGACAGATTGTACGCGACGTCATCAATGGATTCGTACGTTCGAAAAAAACGTTTACCAGGGCTCCCAACGGTAGGAGAGAAGGGAGAAGGAAGGACCGGGTAGCGATGATGGACTAAGGAAAACAAACCCATCGCGCTTCCTACTGAGATACCGAGCTTCCCGATGACGAGACTGGTCCATAACAATCTACACTACACCCTACAGTGTTTGGAGAAGCTGATCAGAATAACATGACGGGGATGGAGATTGGGCCGCCAAACATGTCTCTTGTGATGGAGAAATATCCCTATAGATGTGAAGGACGAAGATTTGTAGGCGCTATCGTAATTCTATCCGGACTTGCCACGCCAGCGCTCTACCAACTGAGCTAAAGGGAGATTCCTGCTAGCTGTTAGCTAGTACAAGCACTGGTACAAGTGTCTCCAGTTACACACCCCACCACCCGCCCAAATCCTCTCCCCTTCCGACATCAACCCAGGTCCTCTGGTCCAGAGCCCCACGCTACATGATCGAGTGGTTACGGCACCTATGTGAAGGACGAAGATTTCTAGGCGCTATCGGGATTCCATCCACAGGCATTTGATAAGGGTCAGTAATGGATGGGTTGTCATCAGTCACCAATTTGTCTTTGTAATGATTAACATGATATGTATGTGTAGTGTAATCGCTCTTCTCATGCTGTTATATATACCCCATATATATACTAATAGCAGGGCTAATAGTAACATGGAGTCAGTATGGATGGATGATCTCTGGCCTACAGTTAGTTATTCATTGATAAATGAATCACAATTGACCTTTGTGTCGGTGTAGTAAAAAATAAAACTTTATATATTCACTATTGTCATAATGTTATATATATACCCCATTCTTCTAACACGGAGTGAAGGTAAATCACTCGCCATCTTGTTTGAAATTCTCTTAACAACGTTTTCCGAAACGTAACAAGTACGAGTCGTTTGATTGGTCAATGCACTGGTTACTACGGTCATCACAAATTCTATGGAATGCGGAAATCTTGACTTCAGAGAGACGGCATTTCAGTGATCAGAGACAGCGATTTTGGCCTATCAAATGTCGTCTATCTCCTCATGTTCGGTTAACGTTGTTAAGAAAATTGTTTCAACCATATTTGTCGAGTTACATGAAATACATCTTTTTGTTGACGTAAATAATTAAAATCAATGCAGCAGGTATGTTCAACAAACATCATTTATTGGATAAAAGGTGTGTGCAAAGTATGAACTGTGACTTTTCCCTTGGAAATTTCTATCTAAATTCGGGTTGTAATGGACAGTGCGGTACCTTGTCTGCGACCTTAGTTGGTGGGGTCCATATATGTAGATACATAACTACCACGGATAATAAATTAGGATATTACTGAGATACCCGTCTTATACTGACCCTTATCAAATGCCTGTGATTCCATCCGGGTTCCCCTTACTTGCCACACCAGCGCTATCAGTCAGATGGCCCAATGTGAAAAAGTGGCTTAGTTTAGCGCCCCGTAAACATTTTCTCCTGCATACGTACAACCATTTATATTGCATAAAGAGGATCACTGTGCATCTGTTCAGACCGGTTGTCAGCTTGCAGTTGTGTGCATGGGTTATCGGTGCGGGGATTTCGAATAAATTTGCCAAAAAACTACTAGTTTCACAAAATCATTCATAACTGTGATGCATGTTCACTCTGACTACCACGTTATGCGTCTTTTTATAGCCACTAGGCGTGGTTAAAAGGTGTGAACAGTTCAGAGTGTTCTAATGTATCTACTGGATGCAATGTAAGAACACGTTCAGAAAATGGAGATGTTTCCTGCATGTTTGATTTTTCAAATTTTAGTAAATGTATTACAGTATGTTCTCTATGCAACCAATCTATCTTATCAGGATATCTAAATTTGCGCAAACAAGTGAGCTTCCCCACAAAATAGGAATGATCGGACAATAGGTTCGTGTAACCGAGCAATGACTGAGAATATTACCCGACCCCCCCATTTTCAAGAAATTGGCAAAATTTGAGCTTTTTGTAAAAGAGGCAGAACGGGACAAAATATTTGCGATTAATGTGATAGATGATGACCGCTAATCATTCTAATGTATTAAAACATTAATCATTCTAATGTATTAAAACATTAATCATTCTAATGTATTAAAACATTAATCATTCTAATGTATTAAAACATTAATCATTCTAATGTATTAAAACATTAATCATTCTAATGTATTAAAACATTAATCATTCTAATGTATTAAAACATTAGTGTTTCTCATAGAAAAGCTGCTAAACTTCATTTACCTGACATAAATGTAGCATTATCGGCCAATTTGTATACGATACCCTAGAATGTAGTAAGTACTAAATTCACAACACTTTCTGTATAGACTAATACTCAATATATTGCTTTTGTTTGCCTTTGTGGGTAAATTCGAAATTAGCACTGTTCGCCATGACCAAAACTGCTTGCTGTCGTTGTTCACTTCATGCTCAAGTTGTAAAATGTATTCCGTATATTTGCAATCACGAAAACATTTGAAAGTGGATTTCAGTTCTGTAAACACATTTACATCAGGATGTTTGGTAGACTCCGCTTTCTTTCGTGCTCGCTCCTTCTTTGTAGCGTATCTAATTGAAGCAGGTATCATGATGCAAGCTTCCTGGATATACAAGGGTATGGGTCGGGAGGATGAACTAAGCTTCCGGAATATAAGAGGGTATGGGGTCGGGCGAGGTTTAATTTAGGAGATAGCGGATGGGGCTTGGTACCCCGGAGAGGAGACATGGTCCTGTGGGTAGTGGATGGGTTGAATAAATGCAATGCTGGGTAAGATTTCAGACTTTATCAGGGTTCGGGGGACGGTATCAGGGTTCGGGGGACGGAGCTTAGTTCAGGAAACATGGGCTGTGGACAGGAAGTATCTAACAAAGTCCAAAACTTTAACAACTTTTTTCAGAAAGGGACAGAAATCGTTTAGATCCCTATAACGAGCTTCCCGCAGTTAAAGCTGCGGGCTGGATAAAACCCGCAACAAAAATTGTTTTAATGACTGCCAGCAGAAGTCAAAGAATGAATCTGTTGAAAAGTAATTCATGATTCCCCTTCATTAGCCAGTATCTGGACAACTGGGCAGATACTGCTCATATCAATCGGCCAGTATTTCAGCCTGAACTCCCCATATTTTTGGCTGAAGTGCTAAAGAAACACAAAAGTACAAAAAATCGTAATTATATTCAACATGTACAGAACAGATACAATTCATATGATATATTTAGTTCATAACTTTGCTTTATAATATTTTGCGTTTTTGGAAATATGAAACGCAAAATTATGTCCCAATATTGAATCAGATGTGTATTGTACAAGTTGTGTACTACAATTTCTTACACTGTATCTTGAGCACACGGAGCAAAACATGAAATGTTAAGGGGTTGGTATACTAGCAATTATTTGCAAGTCTTATATAGGAAAGAGTGTTATTGAAAGTATTATGCTTGGATATTGTGAAGTCACAAACCAAAATGTTCCTCGTCTTATCTCACTGTATCAAGTTTGATATTCGAGGGAATTTACACACGCAAAAAATACCCCAAAACAGTTATTCTTAGAAATGTCTACAACGAAAAAACGCACAAAAATGGAAAGTACTTTTGTGTTAAATGCCGTCATTTACATCTGACGACGATACAGCTCACCAATCTCCAATGTACGAGTTATCACAGCGAAACAGCTAACCAATTACCAGTATACGAGTTGTCAGAGCATTTCCATCATAGCTCTAGATTTGTATCTAATACCGCTTATGCCGGTGCTAGGGGCCGTGTGGTCATATCATCCAAGTTGCCACATGAACAGTTACAATAAAAGCGTACCTGAGATACAACACATATCACGAATCGTTAGATTCTTGGTATGTGCTTTAGAATAGGTTAACCAGAAGACTATTCTGTGAAGTCATGTGACGCAGTCAGTATGTCGGCACTTCTTCCCACTACCCTTATATGTGTTGTAACTATATAAGATGCTAAATTATCTCTGTAACAAGAAAGACTGTTAGGAAAGAAATTTGCACTGGAAAGTTTCTTTTGGACATGTTTTTCCTACGAAGTGGGCTACCATCTGCAAATTGTCTGGTAGTTAGTGAGTGAGTGAGTCCATCCGAATCCTTTCGTCGGCAAAATAAGCAGAATCGTTGCCATTAGAACCTTGATTTTTTGCATGAAGCGAGTTCTGAGCTGATGAGAAAAGCTGGTGATTCTGACTAGGGCTGTGCAGGATTTCAACTTGGAACGAGGGATTTCCAAGAGGTCAGTGCGCGTCAGAGTTCTAATGCCTGCCCTATACTTCGTAGGTCCTGTGACGTTAGTCACACTGCCATGTATTTTACTATGTCCACATAACTGTCAAAGGCAATAACAATTGAGGTCAGCCTAAATGAAAGACAATGCAAAGCTGTGTAGATTTCGCCAAGCCAGAGTCCGGGGTGGGCGAGTGAGTAGGTTTTAACGTCGTTTTCAGCATTTTTTCAGTAAGGCCTGGACGGTACCTACATGTGCCAGAACACGAGTGTCCACAGTTCCTATTATCCTGGACACTGATCAGTCCAGTCAGTACAGCACCCGGAGGTACACCTCCATCACCAAGCGGTGACGCTTTGAAACCTTATGCCAGGTGCTTGTAAGACAATTTGAGGAATTAATCTGAGCGCTTTCTTTTTAACTCTCAACTGCTTACTGATA
>JAVTVY010043290.1:0-20361 GCA_036873755.1 Hanleya hanleyi | reverse complement strand
CGTGGCTGGCACCTGTTGTCCATCCACATGCAGGGCCACAAAATTGATGCCGAAATGTTTAAAGTCAAACGGATTCTCTGGGTAGGCTCCGCTGAAACTGGTATTTTCCACAGAGGCCAGGATCAATCGCTTGGGTAGTTCCCCCAGGAACAGGTTTTCTTTGTTGGCGCTCATATTTCCAGCAGACACAGAGAACACTTTGGTTTGCACGCGTCGGATAGGGTACTGGGCTGGTTTTGTTTCCAAGGCTTTGAGGTGTCCCAATTGAACGGCTGGATTCGGTTTCACTTTTCGGACACACAGGACTGCGTCTTGGATGACAATCTTATAGTCAGCTGCATGCCCGTCTACGTTAGTGGCCATCAAGGCGAAGGTCGGAGGCGCCCGTATCAGTCGGATTTTGCTGGGGATCTTGTTCAACAGGTACCGGTCTTGCATAAACATGTCTGCGTGCAGTCGACCCATGAGATCCACCGAGACGCCGTTCGCGGTCAAAGCCTTCCGTTTGTTATATCCCACATTGTCGTTCTCTACGCCCATGTGCTGGGCTGTGTCCTGGTAGAAAAAGCGGCTGTCAGTTGAGATTTTTTAGCCTCTCGCCCATGCGACAACAGCGTCTCGATGTAGGCTCGATAGGGGTACGTGTTGGTCGAGTCACTGATGAGTTTGTCGCTGAGAAATATATCCACCGTGATCGTGTTGATGTCGGATTGTCGTTCGGGTAGGTAGAGCATGTGAGTGAAACTGTGGGTGACTTGATCTCCATACGTCTTTTTAATGGGCACCACCCGTAACAGAGGTGTGTTGATATCGCCCACGATGTGGTTGTCCACCACGTCCGAGTAGACGTAGAGTCCGTACATACCCGACTTCATGTCCATCGGGATCTCGCCTTGGTGGGCGTTGGGACCAGCGAACGTCCGTAGATCAAAACCCAGCATTTGCTGTAGGATAGGACTCAGTACGACACTCGCGTTGGCGGTGACGAGATAAGCCGTGCCTTGTCGTTGTGTGCGTTGTAAATCGAAGTCCACGATTCAGCGATAGGCTTGATGGGTCTTGAAGTACCTGTGATCCCTCCTGTAGAGAGCCTTATAATGCGCAAATTCAACTTGAATGTGTTCCGCCCATGAACTCCTTGGGAGCATCAGGATTACGCTTCTTCGTGAGTGGCAGTCAGAAATTTCCTTCCTTTTCTGTAGAGTCACTGTACCGACACTCAGTTGGCTCGCACGTTGTAATCATTATAAGGGTATATTGATAATCCACGAGGCCACATTCCCAGCCCAGGCAAATGCAACGGTTGCGGTAACTGGGTCACGTGCTCTCGCCGTAGTGTGAAACATGGCAGATCTGAGCTGTCCTGTTGCGTTGCCGTTTTAATAGGTGTTCCAGGCCTTGGGCGGTTGTGTCCGGCGTCGTGTTCGTCGCGTTGACTTGCTACGTGTCACGGCTCTGGAGATGTGGGGTGTCCTGGTCAAGGATGGTTTTTTAAAGGTCTGAAAAGAAGGTGCCCGTTGTGGTGGTGGTGTTTTGGGGGGTGACTCCGGTTCCCATTCGGATTCCCAAGAAGGTAGTGGGCCACCCGGCGATTGCTGGGATCGCTGCATAAAGGCCCAGCGGTGGGGGTTCCCCACCAATTCCTGTGGTACATGCATGTCTTTCAAGCCTTGAGCGAAGACCTCCCATCCTCGAGAATCCGTGTGCGACCTGCGTTTACGCATCAGGTCATTCACTAAATCCGTCATGTGGGTGCCGGGAACCACCTGATTATGTACCAGTAGTTCGCCTTTATCATTCCAAGTCATGTTAGGATTCTGTTTCATCCGTTGTAATACCAGGCCAGCTTGTTTCTTGAACGATGCAGGTACACTCTTCAGCACTTCGTCTTCCACCCACTGTGGGGCTGTGGGTGCTACCCCTGGTAATGGCGGCTGTTGGAGCGGTGCTGAGGTCGGCGGTGTGCCACGTGGTGGTGGTGGTGGTGGTGGGGTAGAGAGGGTTTTGTATTGGTCCATGAACGTCATGTACCGTTGAAGCGTCTCATTGTACCGTTGTACTTTCTCACTGTCGCTTAACCCCGGTCTGTGTAAGATCTGTTGCATCTCTCCATCGAGGGTGTTTATGGTCTTCACTGTAGGTGGGACAGGGTAGGGCGATTGGAGGTTTTGAAGGAACCGTGGTTCTACGAGGACCATTTTTTTCGTGTGGTTCATTGTCGGCCGAAGAGTCCACCCAATACTGGACCCAACACGGAAGCGACCAACGGTGCTAAGATGGCCCCGAGAAAGCCGCCTTTCTGTAACACCTTTTTCTTTTGTGTTTGAGGGACCCGCTTCTGGACTAAGGTTCGGAGACCTGTCTTATGCTTGGCCAACTTGGTCTTCTGAGCCGGAGTCAGTGAAACGTTGCCTTTTAACAGGTTGTACCCGATCTCGCACAGACAGCGTACAAGGTCAGGGTCCGCACCGCGTACAATGGTTCGGACCAACTCGGGTGGGGCCGTCTTCAATACACGGAGCGTCGGGGCGTGCTTCCGTACTCGCGCAGACATCATGTACAGCTAATGCCAGAACCCACAACTCTGCCCTTTTTATCCACCTCAGAGAACAGAGACAAAGTCAACCATGCTGTGGTATTCATTTTTTTTATTATCCCCATCATCAAACACACACCCCAGCTGGGGGCGCCACTGTGGGTGTGTTTACATTATTTTTGCATGTACACGTGGTGGGCCTCTCCGGGAAAGATGCCGGTCCGTAGTCGAAGGTGGTCGGGGTGGCTTGCTTGAGGTCGAAGAGCATATACCCGTGCTGAGGGGTTGTGGCATCTTTAAAGGCTTCCAACGCAAACGGTGTGCGGCCGGGATATATCTGTCTCGCCAGGTGCAGCAGTTGAGTGGTATCTCTCGGGTTTTTGAAGACCACCAGGTAGTGGGCATTTAAGCTGATGTTCCTATGTTCTTTGTTTTTACTGAACAGATTCTGCACAATGTAGATGATGCTGAGCCGTCGATGGTGGCTGCCTTTGGTAAAGAGTTGGGTGACCAGTCGGGTTGGGTCATCCAGAACCACCAAGGTGTCGGGTTCCAAATCGGCCAGTTTGGGTAGGCTTTCCACGAACGTGATGTGGGGCATTGCTGCATACGCTTCCTGCCATTCTCCGTAACACCACACGACTCGGGCAATGGGTGGGGTGATCATGCTGTCGGCGTGTTGAAGGAGCTTCCTGACGAAGTGCGTTTTGCCGGAGCCCGTCGGTCCTGCGATGACGCAAGTGAAGGGATGCTGCCACCGAGGGTCCATGGTTCGAGCTGTATGCGCTGTCGTGGTAACCCGCTCTTGTAAATTTCGTACGAGTGAACTGGAGTGGTGGTGGTGGGTACAACGTCGGTCGTCGTTGTCTGTTCACTGTGAGTGATGATGGTGGTGGGTATAACGTCGGTCGTCGTTGTCTGTTCACTGTGAGGGATGAAATCCGGTGGGTTTTCAGACGTAGTGGGTGTTCTTGGTGTAGGTGTGCAGCTTGGTGTGGAGCTCGACGTGGCTTGTACACGGGGTGTGGTGGTGACTGGGCTCGATACGGGGTTGACTGGTGCTATCTGTAGACTGGTTTCACTGATGGCTGGTGTTCTCAGTTGGTTAAGTAGCGTGCTACGTCGTAAAACACACCTCCGTACAACACACTCAGCGGGGTTAGCACTATCACCACAAAGCCCACTTGCGCTTTGCGCGTTTTGGGAGACGCTGTGTTCAGAGGCAGCTGGTGCTTGTCCATAGCACCGTGGTCGAACGTGGAATGAAGGATGATGGTAGTGGTGTCTGGCTTTATAGTCGTTTCACCTGGTTGGCCGCGACCCACGAATTGAAGGAACTGGGCCAACCTTGCCATTTGACGAAATGAAACAGTTTGCCACGTCGACGTTCCGTTTTCAAAATCTGCTCCACCGTGTAGTAGTCTTGCTGTGTTTTTACGACAGGCTGTAATTCCATCTCGTAAAACGTCCCTAGCAACGGTTCCCCTTGAAGATCTTCCAGTTCATAGACTCGCTGCTGTCGGGGTAGGCGCCGTTTAATCAGGAAGTGCTCATCGCTCCAGTTGGGCAAGTAACTTTTCTCAAATTGACCTTTGACTTTACTGATCCGTACAGGGTCCCCGACCTTGTACACCGCCTTCGGCGTTCGCTGCGATTGCCTGGGGTACAAGACACGCCGGACTTGGGCTTCATTGCGTTGGGTCACGGTAATGGGGGCTCTCTCTATACTCCGATGATAGGCTCGATTGTAACCACTCACAAGTTTCGGGAGAACATCGATGTACCGCCTTGTATTCTTATAGGTGAAATATTTATACATGCGGCCTTTGAATGTCCTGTTGAACCTTTCCACCACGGAAGCCTTGGTCTCGTTGTACGTATGGAAGAAAAACACCTTCTGGGCTTTCAGAAACTGTTGGAACGGTCTGTTGAGGAATTCCGTGCCTTCGTCGGTTTGCAAATACAAAGGTTTGCGCCCGGTCTTGAAGATGTCTTTGAACGCCGCTATGAGATTCGCCCCCGTTTTCGTCCGGATGGGTACCACCCACGCATACTTCGATAGGATATCGATGCACGTCAAGATATACCGATTCCCATCGTTGTGTTTGGCAAAGGCGCTCATATCGACCAAATCCGCTTGCCACTGGGCATCTATTCCTCCCACGATGACCCGGTTCCGTAGAAAATGGCGACGGACAGATCGATGTAAGGTATAGGTGTCTTGTTTTCTTAACCAATCTCGGACTTGGCCGCTCGATAGAGAGCCGACAAAGCACTATAGGCCGCCGGACTGTCGGGACTGTAGTATAAGTTCCAACACCTTCTCCCAGCGCTTCATGGTGACAAATGATGATGGACCCTGGCTCTATCGTTTATTTATAGCGGGTATATCTTGGGCCGGAGTTTCTTTCTGATTTTCTTCGTTGGTTTCCACAGTGTCCATGGTAAATGACCAGCCCAACTCGTCTGATGACCGCTTGATAAACACTTGATCCACTTCTACCACGGCATCTTCCAATGCAGACCATAGATCAGGGTGAAGGGTAAAATGCACTGTACCCCCATCTAGCCGAGCCAATTGAGCAAAGGGCCGCGCCGGATGTACACATCGTGACACAAGTGGATGAGGTCGCCGTCCAGTTCACCAGACAACACCCGTTTGAATTTGGTCCAGCCCTCCCGGGACAGACGAATGTGGGCCGGGCACGGTTGTGTAAGGTCCGCATCACAGATGTCTCCCATCTCCTCCATGATATCGACCTTATCCGCATACACGTGCAGGAAACCCTCGGGGGTCAAGCTGAAAATACGCCAGTATTATATGCTCCGTCATGGTCAGTACGTGAATGGTACCAGATTTGACTGCCTCTCGTATTTATAGGGAGAACCCCGTGAGATCAAAGGATCGGGTGGTCATGTCACTGGGCTGACTGAGCCTAGCCGGGTAATCAATGGCATCGTCGTCTGGTTCATGGCTAAACATTTGTTCATTGGGTTCTGCCGCCGCTTCTCTCAGGGCACGAGCCCACTCCAACTCGTCTGATGACCGCTCGTCCGGTGTAATCAGCTGGTCCACGATGGGCACCACTTTCTCGAAGGCTGTCCACAGATCAGGGTCTAGGGTGAAGCCTCGCGTAGGGTCTTGGTAGCGGCCCAGGCGTGGGCAGAAGGGTCCACGGTGTACGTAGATGGCATTGTCTATGTGGATGAGGTGTCCGTCGAGCTCGCTGCTCAACACCCGTTTAAATTTGGTCCAGCCGTCACGGTGTAGCGTAACCGTATTCGATACGGTCTCAGCGCGCGACCAGCAAACATCTCCACGGTCTTCCACGAGGTGACTTTATCTTCATAGACGTGTAACCCCACCCGGGGTGTAAGGGGAAGGATGGCTCGTAGGACTGGTGACATGCTTGATCCAATGACGAACGGTGAATGACACACACTTTGTCTGACCCTCGTATTTATGGTGAGGTCCCACTGTCAATGCCACAGCGCCAGGGTCAATAGGGCACAGACTATTGTGAGGCCAACCAGCCGTCGCTGGTTCCGGCGTGAGCGCTCGTGGTCCATAGCCCGAGCATCAAGGATGGCTGTCATAGTCCAGTAGTGGTGAGTGATGGCACACCTCTCCATCGAGTGCACTCTGTCGAGGACCGCTTCTGTGAACTCGTTCAGGATCTGGCGTCGCCCCTCGTTGTCGTCGCCATCTGCAAACATGGACCGGACCACTGCTCGGTAACCCGTGAGTGAATTAACCACGGTGGCATGCTGTAAAATGCGAGTCGCATAGGGCTGGATCTCCGTCATGGCTCTGCAACCGTAGAAATGAAGGTGTGGGATCCAGAGGGACGTGTTTTATAGACCATGTCACACATGCGCGCCTAGATGTAGCTCTACGGGTGTAGTCCGTGATACGTACTATTCTGATTGGTTATGTGGCTCCTATAGAGATAGTACCTTATCGACAATGGGGACTACTTGTTCCAAAGCCGTCCATAGATCGGGGTCCAGGGTAAAACCACCGTCGTTCAGACAGAGGAGTCGAGCGAAAAAGGGACCGCAGAAAATGTAGACGTCGTCACACAGGTGAATGCTATCACCGTGCAGGTCACCCAACAACACCCGTTTCAAGGTAGTCCATCCTTCCGGTGACAAAGAGACGTGCGCTTTGGGTTCAGGCGTACACCAACACCTAAGTCCGCTATCGATGAGGTCCACTCGTTTGGGGTACAACAATAGGGTGCAGCCAGGTGTAAGCCTCCGGGTAGCCACAGTCCCTTCTTTCACCTCGGGGTGTAGTAAGTCATCCACCTCGGGGAGTACATCTTTCAGTGCCATCCATAAGGGTG
Source organism: Hanleya hanleyi (assembly GCA_036873755.1). Taxonomy (NCBI): domain Eukaryota; kingdom Metazoa; phylum Mollusca; class Polyplacophora; order Lepidopleurida; family Hanleyidae; genus Hanleya; species Hanleya hanleyi. The sequence continues at coordinate 13,476 of JAVTVY010043290.1, read as the reverse complement.
GACAGAGTGTGATATAGGTACCTCCACTCTGTTCCAACCGGGGAAAAAGGGAATCCTCTCCAGCAGTGCGTATGTGCACGCCGACTTCCACGTGCATGAAATCCCTTTCGGGTCTTTTCCCTGTAACAATCGTGTCAATAGAGTCCAGCCTGATAGCGATAACAAAATCTTCACCTTCTGCGGTGCGTCTTGGACCAGCTCCAGGTGATCGTCATTGACGATGAGGTAGACGTCGGACGTCAGTTGAAATAACGCAAGCTCTGTTCCGCTCGCTGCCATGGTGGGGAATGAAAAGCGAACGGTTAGAGAGGTGGTTTTATAGTGTACCTGTTGGGTAGGGTTGTATACACCGTGTGAGTCATGGGCACTTGTTATACTCGCTTGCTCCATAAGGTCAATAAGGTTAGAAATGCGCTTTTTTCTACTACGCCTTGTGACGGCCCTTCGTGAATGGGCGTAACCTGTGAACATCATAGGAATGCATGTAATAACCTGTCTGTGGGTTTTTCCACAATGTCGTTCACCTTCGTGTCTTTTCGGTAAAGTCCGTGTCTTTTCGGTAAAGTCCGTGTCTTTTCGGTAACGTCCGTGTCTTTTCGGTAACGTCCGTCATCCGGGTATATATGAGGGTCTTGAGGGGGGCGACTGTATGTGACGTGTTGTATGTGTTTTTCTCGGCGACGTCCGTGTCTATCATCCGGGCACATCACGTCTGCGCCTGCATTGGGGTATCTATGAGGGTCTTCATGCGCGCGCGCGCTGCGGATTCACCCACGCACTGCCGGTGATGACGCGCGCGCTGCGGCATCAGATCACCCCCGCGCGCGCGCTGCGGCCGGGGCGGGCCGGGCCGGGCCGGGCCGGGCCGGGAAAAACCCCGGAGGTTGAACATCCGGACGTCTAAGAGAAAATTGGAACTCTTCTGGGTTTGGAGGTGAAACCCGGAAGTGACGTCACAACCCACGTGACCTGCGCAGCAGAATGGAAACGACACCCTAGTCTAGCCCCCTCACATAGGCTTCACATGGATACCTCACTCGATCCCATCGGCCCACTAGTGGCCCACCTAGACCCCAAAACGTCTATTTCCATACCCTTTGTCCACTGCGCATGCGCAGAGTGACGATATTTCAACCCCACACTCACCCCATCAGATGCCCCCTCACATAGGCTTCACATTGATACCTCACTCGATCCAATCGGCCCACTAGTGGCTCCCCTAGATCCCAAAACGTCTATTTCCATACACTTTGTCCATTGCGCATGCGCAGAATGACGATATTCCTACCCCACATCCATCCCATCGGTTGCCCCCTCACATAGGCTTCACATTGATACCTCACTCGACCCCATCGGACCATTAGTATACACCCATAGCCATGCCGTATAGGCCTATGGGCCTACCCAGGCCTCGGTGACTTTTTCCAAAAATTTCACCGTTTCGCTCCGGGACCCTTCCCATCGTGTTCTAAATGACGAGACGTGAAAAACAAATCATGCCCATACCCCATACAGGCATTTTCCCTTATATTGTATAATACAGACCCCTATTGTAGGGGTAAAGTCCGTATTCCGGGAAAAAATCCTAATTTTACATGCACCCACCCCATTGACTTGATAGGCAGGTCCCAATAAGCCCGGGGACCGATATTAGCCCTTTTGGCTAGGGTTGATAGGTGTTTTCCCCTATTTTAGGGGTAAAATCCGTATTCCGCTTTTTATAGTTTCGGGAAAAAATCCTAATTTTACACGCACCCACCCCATTGACTTGATAGGCAGGTCCCAATAAGCCCGGGGACCGATATTAGCCCTTTTGACTAGGGTTGATAGGTGTTTTCCCCTATTTTAGGGGTAAAGTCCGTGTTCCGCTTTTTATAGTTTCGGGAAAAAATCCTAATTTTACATGCACCCACCCATGACTGGATGCCCCTTCACGAATGCTTCACTTTGATACCTCACTCGACCCAATCGGACCATGCAGCGTATTTCAAGTCTAGGGACTACTTTTTCTCCGCGGAAGCTTTTTCCCGCGACCGCATCACCGCCAGACCGCATCACCGCGGAAGAATAATCTGACCTCCGTGACATCTTCGGTCACCTCCGTGTACGACATTGTGGGAAAAACCCCACAGACAGGTCAGTACATGCCTTGATCACGTGATCGCCACGTGACCACCCCCTTAAATTTTACCCGGGGGAACAAATAAGTAGGTCAATGTGACTTTAAATGCTTAGACCCTACTACTATCGAAGAAACACGGAGGTGAACGACATTGTGGGGAAAACCCCCAGTACATGTTCCTCTCACCGAAAAGACACGGAGATGAACGACATCCCCACAGACAGGTCAGTACATCTCCTATCATCCTCACAAGTCACGACCCATTCACCCAAACCGGAAGTGACGTCATACAGAGGTCACGCTCCATTCACCCAGACCGAAAGTGACGTCATACGGGACAGCGCCCCCTGGTGGATGCAAGAGTTACCTCCCCCGGCAAAATAATACCGGATCCGTGTTTTACCTACTACTAACGTGGTGTCAACGATTCGGATTGTTGTTACATGTTCCATATGTAAAATATGTCCGTTTAAGGAGTGGGTGTTTCAATGGGATTTAACGTTGCTTTTCTCACTCATATCAGTCACGACGGTGTGTCTACGTGCGACAATGCGGTTCGAATGCCGCCATTTTATAGTGTGCCTCAACGAAACACCATGCCGTAGGTAAACATGATAATTTACCCAATCACGTTTTCCTGCCACCGGGCAAACCAGTTCTTGGTCGTTTTAAGGAATTGTATTACCCATAGCTTAAAAGGTCACTTCCTCCAAAACTTGATGTTCGTGGTAAGATTATCCCACATTAAATTCTTAGCTGTTTAATCATTGAATACTATCATGGCTAAAATTTAGTGAGTTCCACATACATAGAATATTCCCATTTATTTCTGAAAATTGTGACAGTGGCTACCCTGTGTTCTGTACAGGACACAATACAGCAAAGATGACCACATGACCAGGCCGGACCGTTGTCAACCGTGCTCGTCACAGAACACTGTGGACTACATACCAATTCTGATTTCGACAATGAAAATGACTTTCTCCAGGTTTTGGAGTGCTTTAAGACATACTTAATGATCGAGACCAGTGTCGCCATGAGGATCAGAGTCAAAGAGATGCAAATAAGATCAAAGAGGTAATAAAAAGGGTCAAAGGTGCAAGATCGGGGGATCAGGTTCAAGATCGGGGAAGGATCAGAGAAGGTTCAGGTTCCAGATCAGGGAATGGATAACGGTGGAGGTTCTATAGTAACACCGGCTTAGGTTCAAGGACTCGATCAATCAGAACCATGTATGCAACCGCCATGTTTGATGACGTGGATATAATTTGTATAGAATGGTCGCCCATGTTTGATCACGTGACTGATTTGTAAAGAATTGCCGGCCGTGTTTGATCACGTGATATTTCAAGGCTATAAAATGTCGCGTTTATTCTCAATTAGGTCAGCATTCTTCTTGGATTTATCAAACGGAGAACAGCTATGATAAACTTATTCCTATCCTCTCTGCAAATTGTCATACATTATAGACAGCTATTCAAATATCCACCCGACAACGATTCTTGAACCTAAATCGGTTTTACTCCCAAACCTGTACCCTGATCCGTCCCTGATCTTGAACCTGATCCGTCTCTGATCTTGCACCATGTTTGCACCCCTTTGACACTGTTTGCACTTCTTTGGCCCTTTTGCACCGCATTGACTCTGATTATGATGACGTTAACCCTATCTGGGCTGGGCTTTTTGGGACCTGTCCAGGCCTGCGGGGGGGGGGGGGGCGAAATGGCCCCCCTAATTATTTTTCTTACCCGTTGAGCTAGGAGGCTGAAATTTACCACACTATGCCCTTGTCAAGCTCTACCAGAAAATGTAAAAACAAATCCAAGATGGCGCTTTGATGATGTCACAGTGACGTCATTTTCAAAAACGGCATTTTTTGCTCGATTTTTCCGTCAGAATTTCTGAAATTTTTATTTATGCAAGTTCTCCGCAAAAACTGCATGATAAATTAGTAAATATGAATGTGCTGTCAAATAAAATAGGCTTTGCCCACTTTTCATCACGGAAAGCAGAAATTTTGAAGAAATGTGACGAAAACATCACTTTTCCGGTACCCCACGTGGCCGCCATCTTGAATTTACCCATGATCCTTTGCTGGGGGGGGGGGATGGGGGGGGGTTATGCAAATATGCTCAAAATGACCCCAATATGATAAACTATAAAGTTTCCATTTTTTGTCGTTCCGGAGATAGCGCAGAAAGTTTGGTAGAGGGGGGCATTTCCCGCCCCCCCCCCCCCTCCCCAGACCAGGTAGGGTTAATCATGAATTCCACTGTGACGGAATCATGTACTCGGAAGTTACGTGGTCATACCCATGTAGTTTCTTGCTTAGTTTGATATCCTATATGACATCTGTTTACGGGTCCATGAAAAATCTACAGATGATCCAGCATTTTCAGTAAATCATGCCTCGAAATGTTCGTGACGGAATCACCTGAAACGGACATGACTCTTGGCTATTGTAGCTTGTCTGGTTTTTTGCTGCTCTATTTCAATCTTATTATTCTTATATGACATCTCTTACTAACATACAGTACCCAAGGATGAGAATATTTTTTTCCTAATGAGAAAAACGCAATTGGATCATCATGGGGATTAAATCGCGACGGAATCACGAGTGCGCTTTTTAAATCTTCTCGGTAAAAGAGCTTTATTAATTACACGTTTTCTCCCCAAAAATATTCCTATGGTGAATTTATCACTTCTAGTTAAAAATTAAAACTCTGAACTCTTATTTTTACCAAGGTATACAGTTCCCGTCACATGCATATCTTTCAGTAAAATGCAAAGTTTTTCTTCCTTGACAATTTCGAATTTCCTAACTTCTTCAGGTTCAAAAATTGCGGGAAAAATATTTCGCGATTAAAACATATCTTCTCTGTTATTGCCGTGTCCCCGGAGATCATAGGAAGCGAATAGAAAAAAACAGCATGATAATATATGGTCAACGAACGAATGTGGAGTGAATTTCATGCGAAAAAGGGCTGTTTTTAGCGATGTCCGCTTTTTCGTGGATTTCATGTAATGCATTATCCTGATAGTGATCATTGATCATGCCTTGAAACGCTCATTTTTTACACTACTAGAAGCTATAAGTGATAAGTTACCGGTATATGATGAGACATTGATCCATCTTGACAGATACGCATATGCATACGGCATATGGACATAAATCTCCAAATTGACGAGAATTAATTTCAGATGACTTTACATAAACAGCATCCTATTTTTCATAATGTTCTCCGCAGACGAACAAACTGAGCCGATATAGCCTCTTATTGCGGCGGTGTATTATACAGTCGGTCCAGGAGACTATTGCGGTCCTATACTGTGTATTATACATCTGAGAAATCTGAAAGCTGACAAAAATCAATGATCTCGGATTTCTTCTTTCTTTGATATATAGCTACCGAATGAATTGCAATGTACGAATATATACGTCATTGATCTCTGTGTTTAATATAATAAGTACCGGACTATATTGAATTGAACGATTGTATACCATAGTATAATGATCCTCAGCAGGAGATCGACGCTTTGCTTTTCCAAGTGATTATGTTTGTGCCAATATATATAGTTGTAGTAAGTTGAAATGATAACCACGTGACAGCTCATCATATAGAGAAAATGATTTTCATGTGAAAAGTGGAGGGTACAGGATATACCCTTCACAAGGTGAAATTTTCCCCACTTCCCACTATGCAAGAGGTTTTCCCACCTCTTGCATATATCTCCAATTTATTACCTGTGTATGGCAAGATTCTGCTGGTGGACTGTTAGTCCCCGAGGCCCACCCTCTGTACATGTCACTCGGCAAATATATGTAGGTTTATTGTTTTGGTGGGAAATTTAAGCCGTAAGCCAGGTTACCCCATGTTCAGGCGTTTACTCCATCAGACCTCCACGATGCTCATCCATTACAGACCCGTAGCCAGGGGGTCATTTTGGGTTCGGGAAAACCCCCCTTTCGGGAATATTATATATTTTTCTCATATAAATGCCCTTTTCAAACTGAAGCGAACACCCTATTTGCCCTTTTTACCATACAGCGAACCCCCTGATGTGCCCTTTTGGAGTGAACCACCCCTCAGTAAATCCTGGCTAAGGCCCTGCATTAACATCAGAGGAGTTGTTTGAGCTGCTCTGTCATCACAGCTCTCGAGCTAGCGTATCTAATTCCGCTTAAGCCTGTGCTAGGGGCCGTGTGAATACTTCATATTCTCCACCTGGACAGCTGCAATAAAAGGCTGAGATACTAAGACTACATCCGAGAATCCACTGTATTCTTGGGTCTGAATGTTAGGTGTCGAGGGGATGCTTTCTTGTAGAGTCATATGATTGCTATTTAGTCGCCAGACGTCAATTTTTCCAACCTCTTGCATATCGCTCCAATTTATTACCTGTATATGGCAGGATTCTGCTGGTGGACTGTTTGTTCCAGAGGCCCATGCTCTATACATGCCACTCGACAAATATATGTAGGTTTAATGTTTTGGTGGGAAATTTAAGCGGTACGACGTCGGACATTGCAGGTTAGTTTCTCTGGGTATCCTCGCATTTACCAGGTTACCCCATGTTGAGGCGTTTACTCCATCAGACGTCCACGATGCTCATCCATTAACATCAAATGAGTTGTTTGAGCTGATCTGTCATCACATCTCCCGTGCTAGCGTATCTAATTCCGTTTAAACCGGTGCTAGGGGCCGTGTGAATACTTCATAATTTCCACCTGAACAGCCACAATAAAAGCGCGGCTGAGATACTAAGGCTACGTCCGAGAATCCGCCGTATTTCTCGGGTCTGAATGTTAGGTGCCGAGGGATGCATTCCTGTAGACTCATATGGTTGTAATTTAGTTGCCAGACGTCGTCAAGTTTTCCCACTTCTTGCATATCGCTCCAATAGATGAGGTCATCAGTCTACGTGCGGTTTTACCCACGGGTATTGTGAATCTACCCGCGGGTAAAGCGAGTCTACCCGCGGGTAAGGTGAGTCTACCCACGAGTAAGGTGGCGGGTAAGGTGGATAATCCCTCGAGTAAGATGAAGGGTATTGCGGGAAAATCCACGGATAAGATGGCGAGTAAGACTGGTACGGTATAGCTACGCATGTGTGCATCCTGGTGGGGGGGACGACGAGGTAGACGGCTTTTCCCGCGCCGCGTCGCCATATTCGATTTGACGAAGGTATCATTTGTAAAGAACTTGATCACACGACATCTCGAATAAACCGTATCTATTTCTGCGGGAAATTTACTGACACTTGTAGTTTCGACAAAAGGAAACCGTCTTAGAGGTCGCGCTCCATATCTAGATGATCGAGGACTCGACCAATCAGAATCGCGTAAAAGACCAAGACCACACCATGTTTTATCACGTGACAGCTCAGCATAGCATTCAGCCATTTCACGCCAATCGTCACATCAATGCGGACGTATACAATCATGTATTTACACGTCCTCCTCGTATTTTTCCATATGGGTAAGAAACTTATACAGAATGGGCCCAAAGCTATAATCCCGCACGTTAAGGAAACGACTGACAAACAACAACCACGCCGGATTAAAGACTAGGATTTAGACATCGACAAAGGTAGGCCTATCACAAAGAATCATATAGCTTAGCATGTTATTCAAACAGAAATGAAAGTTCGAGAAGGAGAATCGTCCTCCTCTAGAATACATATTCGATATTGACTACTGAAGGATATCCCTACTGCGACGACGGTACATGGGAGATGCTTACAGGAGTCGCGAATTCATTAGCATCCTATAAAACATTAACGTTTGACGTTTGCTAATACAATGGATGTTTGTCGTGAAGTATCACCTGAACATTGTCGAGCCACATGGAAACATTATGAAAGTCTAACAAACTGTGCGATTAAGCCGCTCAATTGATGTTTTCTATAGACTATACCACACAAGAATATATACTTTATTCTTTATATTAATCCGATACACTATGTACGTCTCGTAAAACCTGCGGTTAAAATCTGCTAAATTAATCACTTGGTGGGTGATTTTTTTTTAGCTGTCATGTAATTGATATTAACAGAGAGGCAATGTTCTACTATTATCAATGTCATGTAATTGATATTAACAGAGAGGCAATGTTCTACTATTATCAATGTCATGTAATTGATATTAACAGAGAGGCAATGTTCTACTATTATCAATGTCATGTAATTGATATTAACAGAGAGGCAATGTTCTACTATTATCAATATGGACGATAAAAGAATTGGGAAACTTCTCTAACGACTGTATACTATGACCAACATATTCAACAGGAGATGAGTAAAAAAAAAAGAGCGCAAACTCGAGGTATAGCGTAATACTCAATTTATTAATCAATTAATATTAAGACATTTGGACGTAATATACCTTTCCCATCCACAAATCATTCTTATAAAATCTACACTAATCATAAATATATACGAAGTTTCAATACTTTTATGCAAAATGAGTGAGTTGAGTTGAGTGAGTGAGTTAGCTGAGTGAGTGGAGTGAGAGGAGTGAGTGAGTGTGTTGAGTAAGTGGGGGAGTGAGCGAGCGAGTGAGTGAGTGAGTGAGTGTCACGCATTCATGCCATCTTACACTGTAATTCTGCTTTCTTGGTGCCAGATATTATTGAGTTCTCAGTTTGCATTTGCCAGGTAAGCGACAAACTACTATTACAACTAAGTTTAATGTATGGCAGCCCAATAGACTACATTATGCCATGCATTCTCCTGGGCTTTCTTTGTGCATAGAGAGCAATGTTACACTTGTATAAGAAATCTATACCACTGGGATGTGGTTGCTGTTGTACTCATCTCTTGTAAAATCTGAGAAGTTTAGTACGTTTTTATTAAGGTCTTCTCGATGTATATTGATGGCTGCTTTTGCTGGGTATTTCTATGGAAAATAATTTGTATGTTAGTAAGCTTTGCCAATTTTCTAAAATAGTCAGTTCTTGAAAGGATTTTCTCACATGGAAGATTTTTCTGTTACATGTACTACATAGATAAATCCTCTTCAAGGTAATATTTTTCACTGAATAAAAAAACAGAAATATGGACACTAACTGCTCACTAAGATATGGACACTAACTGCTCACTAAGCTATGGACACTAACTGCTCACTAAGATATGGACACTAACTGCTCACTAAGATATGGACACTAACTGCTCGATAAGAAAGGCAGCATATTGCCTATTCAAAGAAGTATCTCAGTTTTCGAATGGAAATCTACATGTAGCGCACCAAATAGCAACAAATTTGAGGAACATTGCAATAGTAAATTTAAAACAGAAAAAACAACAACACCCAGATGCATAAACTATATATTCTATGTATATGGAAATATAAGGCTACATACGACATTGTCGCTATCAACAACTTGAATAATGCAAGACGGATCATTCAAATACAATGTCTTTTCAAACCACTCCTTGGCCGACTATAGACTGAATTGTCGGTAGTGGTTCCATCGATGTTGTTCTCAGCAGGACATATTTCCATGACCGCTGGTTGTGAGATGTAGATGAATTTATCATAGACTTTTTAATGCCTCCCAACCAATTGGAAGACTATTCGTTTCAAATTCTTGCAAAGACCGCTTAAATTTTACATATCATCGAGTTAAATGTCCATGGGTATTCATCTGCCATCGAAATTTACTGAGCTTGCCTGAAGTACAGTAAGAAGACCTACAAGAAAACATATAGTTTCAGATATCTATTGTATTGTTAATATTTCATGAATGATACTATATACCATTTAAGGATGTCCGCTGGTGGTTTTCTGACTTTGGCAGCCATTTTGCCTGTTTTTCTATTGAGTTATCTCCCTTTCCTAGGTTAAGAGATGGGGATTTCCTTTAAAAGCCTTCTAGCCGAGAATTTTGCACACCAACATCCATCCAATTTGCAAAATTTTGATAGACATTGTGATTATCTGCAAACAGTTAGAATATAAGAAAAAGTTAAATACTATTTATATGAATTTTTCTTGAATATGCTTCAAAAATAGGGCTATTCCCTATGCTTTCTGGGTTATCAAATTGAGCATGGGTCAGTCCACTTAACGTTGCCTACAGCTAAAAAATGCACACCAACCTATATTTTTTTCTTTGTTTTTCCTCATATTACACAATTATGAATGCAACAACACACATTATTCAAAAAGTTAATTACTTTGATTTACCACCAACGGACATCCTTAAATAGAAACATCACAACATGTCAAATGGTGTTGAACATTAATGTCTCAGTGAGAAATTAAATCTGACTTACAACTAACATCCAACCGTACGTGTTCACGTATAAACGTAAGGAAGAAATTCACTACACTTGTATCCGTAGAAATGCTCTGTCTGTGTTTCACACAAGCGTTATCTTATTCTATGCGTCCCAGAACAGCATGTTGCAAAACCACAAGGGCCAGTTGAGATATATCAAGGGAAAAAGTAATATTGATAATGATCGATTAGCTAAGAGTACAGCTTAAGGGGAAGATTTTTCAAAGTGGTACCCGTATATTAACTGGTTGATAATAAAATAAAAGCTTTGCTTTTCTGAGACATCAGTGGGACATATTCCTACAGGCGAATGGCAGCCCTTTGATTTGTTTTGGCATGTTCGAAACTCATCTGAAGTGAACCAGTGCAGAAACTGTAGTAAATCGGCTTGACATTATAGGGAATGACTTTAATTGAGCCAAAGATGAAAGAGAAATACACTTAGAAAAAATATTTTAAAAAAAATGGGGAAAAATCGATTTAATATATATATATATATATATATATATATATATATATATATATATATATATATTAATTTTCATAATTTATTGAAATTTTTTAGACGTACACTGTTATAAATTACCGTTATTTCACAGTAAATGTATGTTGGGAGTTTACAGTACATTTACACGTAAACTCGTTAATCTGTAAATTGAACTGTGATATTTCAGTTGACAGCAACGGGAATGGGTAAACTGCGCACAAACGTAACATAAAATTCCTGTTTTCTCTGAACGAAGGTTGATATATTTGCACACGAAACGCTCAGTTCCAGGAAACATCCGATATATGCGTTGCACGATACAACATTCAGAGCATTATCAGAACACACACTGAGAGGAACGCGGTGGCTAACTGTAATTTTCGGTCTATAATACGGTTTGGTTTTGGTTTTATCTGACTTGGAGTTGTGTTTCAATTATGGCTCGTATATTTGAGCAATAATTTCATAGATTCCTTCGTGATTATTTACGAAACTTGTGGTGACCGCATTTGTAAACACAAAGAGCTGAAATACGTGAACGAACAATGGCCATTTCGGTCTTCCAGTGACTTAGGCGAAACCGATAATTGTAGACAACGATGCCACGTAATCATACAGTTTAAAGGATGTTCAAAAAACGGTAATTGTAAATTAACCTATTTTACTGTTGAATGCCTGTCAATAAACGGTAATTATAAAATACGGTGCAATATTTTACAGTTTAAATGCTGTTAAAAAGCGGTAATTGTAAAATACGGTGTAACATAATTTTACAGTTGAATGTACTGGCACCTTTTCTGCCAGTACATTTAACTGTGAATTTACGGTGTGATTTATAACAGTGTGTCATCGAAATTTACCGAAGTCTATGATAGCATTTGCTAGATCCTGTGTTAATTGTGACGATTTCAATCAACGTCACAAAACATTGTTGCAGAAACGTATAAAACAGGGCTATTCCTCCAAGCGCCTCCACTCAAAGTTTCTCAAATTTGGCGATATATATCGCATGCTGATAGCAAAATACGAACGTAGCGTGCAAGATCTATGGCGTTACGTTTCGTAACTTGTGTCTAATTCCGCTTAACTCGGGGCTAGGGGCCGTATGAACCCATGTACTTCAAGATCCTCATGGTGCTCATATGAACAGTCACAATCAAAGCGTGACTGAGATACACCATTCTCTAGATAACGACGTTAGAACGATTATTATGGATTAAGAATACTGATCAGCGATACGGATTTTATATTTTTGGAACATCATGATGTCTTGTCGGCATCATTGAAAACTGTTGACCGCTTCTCTCTTGCAGGAAACTAGCCTATGTTTATGTATACTAAGATTGTCTTTTTTGAATTTGGTGCTAATACTGTTATATGGATATGGAATAGGTCTTTGGATTATGGACGCGGATATTCTTTAATGGACGACGGCTGAATTATGAATGACGGACTAGACGCTTGTATATGGAATAAACATCACAATGGCGACGACAGGGAGTGTGAAATTTATTTTTTTATTTACAAAATGAAAAAAGAAACTTCTAAGTTATGAAGATCAAGTATTGTAGAGAGAAAGTATTACACAAATAATTACCTTCCCGAATTAATATGGTCCAAACGCTGTAGCCCATTTGCGTACACTTCACCATCCATACGATGGCTTGCAAATCGTGTGTCTCCATTATCGCGGAGCGATATCCGGTACTTTACCGGATTCTGTTCGGCCTTCATCCGGCGGAGAACAGACTCGAGAAATCTGATAATTACAGGTTTTCATACCACTTCGGAAACAGATAATGCCTGGGTCTACAAAATATATAGGTATGAATAACTTTCGTATTATCCAAGAGGTGGGGTAGATCTGTAATTTTGAACAAGTAGGACATCACATGACTCGAAAATGGTGGGTTACGTTGGTGTTACGTCGGTAGACTTTAGCTGATTGGCTGACGAAGCCAGGTGGTATTGATTTCTGGAAATTCCCGCTTGCAGTTGCCGAAAGTAGGCTGAAATGGATACACACGATCCCAGGGTCAGTCTTACCGCGTATAGATGACCCAGTTGGTTACAGGTTGGCTGTAGCCGTCTTCTTATCTCCGAGATAACCCGAAATATAGCCGAGTATGAGTTACGATTGTCATGAAAATAGCGTCATTGTTAAAACGCAAGAAAACACCCTACGTAGATTCCTCCAGTACAACCCCCTCCCCCCTTTTCTCACACACACAAACACCTCCCTTTGATATATTTTGGTATACCAACAGCCCATTTGTGCTCTCTCATCTAATAAGTGAGGGGAATATTAATTTGCGGGGGGAGGGGGAGGGGCTTATGAGGGATTAATTTTCAGTCCCTGTCTCCCATGCCCTTTCGAGTATGGAAACAGTATCTCGTTCATATAAATAGCGTTAGCTTTCATCTTTGTTTCCAGATAGCGAAATGTTTCCATTATACTCAGAGAAAACATGTAAATGAATAATAATCCTACTGGGAAATTGTGATTGCTTATATTTAATTAAAACAGGGCCAACGCAGTCGGCTCGGTCTCGCAGTCTAGTGTACGAGAGGGTTTCGCATTATAT
>JAVTVY010043289.1:0-21793 GCA_036873755.1 Hanleya hanleyi | reverse complement strand
TATCGATGATCTATACCAAGTTTCACACTGCACAAAATTATACAATATGAACAGATAATCCAATGACTGAACTGTGTGTGATAAGGATTTCAGAATTCAGAATTTCAGTGTTTCTTTGCAAAGTTATCCTTGTTGTAGTTCTTGTTTACCAATAATTGTTTCCTTTTGATAGATTCACACAAATTATTCAGATATTCCTGTAAATTTGTATGGTCACATTGGTGGACGAATTGTATTCAGTTACTGGAATATTTTAATATACTGGCTAAAATATAAAATGAAGAGTCATGTTCTTTCACTTCCTCTGTTGCCGACATATCGTGAATATTTTCTAATTAAAAGTTTTGTGTTTCACGTGACCGTTTGAAGACAAATTGAAGAGAAGAACACATAGTTTTTGATGATGTCCGATTTGTGTACAACGTCAGTTACTGAGTTTTAAGTTATCATCCTGAATTAGGAATTAATATGAAAACAAGTTTGGAATCTCATTGAGTAGACATATTGGTCATGGTACGTGTGGGCCAAAACATCTTTGGCCTATGTAGATATCTGTAGTCTAACTAGGATTAATTTAAATTCACAAAAACCTGTCAAAATATAATGTCAGTTACAATGGAATGACCCAGCCCATTGACTTAATTGGAAAACAGTTGATTTTTTATCTGCTCTCTGGAAAATCAACAAAATCCTTGTTATATAAAACTTATGTTGATAGTATGCGAAATAAAAGAAATATTGAATATTTTGTTGCTCGCCAAGGCGTGCACTGGGCACCACTGTGTGACATTTTCAGATGAACGGAAGTGGATGTATACTCATCTAAAAATGTTACGTCATAGAGATTTAAGGTTGATCGTGTTGGTCATACCAATAATTCACACGAGAAGGAACTTAGAAGCATCATCGTTCAACTCAAATCACTGGACAATTGCAGAGGATGCTCTTTTAATATCGCTCAGCTTCAAATTTTGTCCAAATGAATCGAGCAAGTCTCAGTTGAAAAACTTGGGGAAGAAAATTCTTCTTTTGGCAGAGATAACCAACAATTTCCTTTTAGGAATTACCCCTGTGGAATTTGCCATGCCAGTTTGTTCCTAGAATTAAAACTCGGACCCAGAGTAATTCAAATGTCTGTAGTTCAAAAGTTCCTGGATCAAGCATTAGCTGTGAGATCATCAGCCAAGGCAACATGACGGCGCCCACATCGACCTCAAAGCGGACACACGGCTTCACAAATTGTAATAAAAATAATAGGTTATCGCCCTCAATGACAGTAAAATAGTTGGTTATATTTCTTTTAGAGTCTAACCATTGTAATGGGACCCTATATAAAATACGTTAAGTACGCCGACGACATTCCCAGCGACAGTTTCCGCACCAACATTTTACCCCACAACATTTTCCTGAGGTAAAATATTTTCCCCACCCTAATATTACGTGCTATAATAATTCAATCTGCCAACAATCAGAGTCACGGTTATTTCCCCACGTTGAATTTTTTTTGAAGTTTGCACGTAGGAGAGTTCTACAAATTCAAGGGAGATTACCTTTTAGTTGAACATAGGCAGATGTATGCAAACGTGCCTTCTTTTCAGGCATAATAAATAAGAATAGATTATCAATATCACACACGTCTTTAACGAAATGATCAAGATTGAATTTTCAGCTGTATTTTTATTAGATATAGGCACAGACTATATAGATAGCTTTGCCAGAAATTGACGAAATATTAAACACGATAGTTCATTGGAATTCAAATTTGATGCAGTTGGTATACATGGTATAGGCCTACATAAGAAATACATACAGATAGAAAACATAACATGGCAACAATAATATTTTAATATTAGAGTGGGGAAAATGTCACCTGGGGAAATTCTGTATCCAATCATCATCTCCCTACTTCTGCACCCAATTATCTCCTTATATGCAATCATCATCTCCATACCTCTGTACCCAATTATCTCTCCCTACTTCTATGCCCAATCATCACCTTCCTACTTGTATATATCCAATATCATCTCCCTACTTCTGCACCTAATCATCTCCCTACTTCTGCACCTAATCATCTCCCTACTTCTGCACCGAGTCATCTTCTTACATCTATCACCCAATCATCTCCCTACAGCTATCATCGCCCTACTTCTATATCCAATCATCATCTCCCTACCAATCATCTCCCTACTAATGCTATACCCAATCAGAACTTATAACAACTTATAGCAACGGAGATATTACAGTCACATTGCCAGTTCCAATCCAGTTCCGAAACACTGCTTCTTGCATGTCTTGTCACAACCAACATCACGCAAAATCTTAAAACATTTGGTGCATTCGAACGAGTTGATCAACCTTCCAATATTGGTAAAATTATATGATGTATTCATTGGATTTGTAAGAGATAGCTTTATAGACACAACTACATCGGTCTGAGTACTTTTACCATGACCCGCCGTCATGAAAAAACAGTGTCATTTGCTGATGTTTTGTTTTTCACATACATGTACGTGCATGACACATGACATATAAATATCATAATGGTACTACATATTTGTTATAAATTGATTTACTCGAGTGTCACCCTAAAAGGCTACCTGCTCCATCATTGACAACAACTGACGGAGCCTGCAGTTCCAAATTAACCACCACCATCCATGTATGGCTAAGCTGGGTCGTACCACGGCTTGAAAATGTCTTGCAAATGCAGCGTTCACTATGAATTCGTACTCGAGTGCTGATTCGCATTGCTTTCCTTTAATCTGCTATTCACAGGTAAGACCACCAGCGATTCAAATTTTTTTCCAGTGAGTATACGCTTATAGGTCATCAGAGACATTTCATTGTCAAATCTATCTTGCCAATAAGATTTTCTCAACTATGTCACTATCACCACCAACTCGTATTCTTTAATGCCAATATACACTTATGGTGCGAAGACATGCAAATCAAAATATTCAGCTAGGACCTTATTTTAAGAGGAAAGTTATCATGTTGATGGTTATATTTGTATATATATCTAGGACAGGGTCTAATGTCAATGACAAACGGGTTGCATGATGATTGAAACCGACAGTGGGTCGGACCGGACACCTCTCATTAAGAAATGTAGCCCAAAAACATTGGCTAAGGAGTTTTATTTATTTAATTTTATTTAATTATTTTTTTGGTTGTTAATTGTTGCTGAATCGGACTCCTTAGCTCGAATCACTGATAGGGCCCGAAACAGAAAGAACTAAATAAGCTAGACGTCAGTCGCTCGAGATCTTTAACTGCATGCGGTGTGGGGAACTGAGATCAGATCGCGGCACCGAAAGCATTTTATCAAATAAATAATATGATTTGACATCTCCAGCACTATGACAACCACCTAATGGCTCCTTTAATAAGATGGAATCTGCATTCAAGCACGGATTTTGTCAACAAAACCATTGTGTTTCTTTCTCCGCAGTTGACTGTAGGCATAGCAAGTGATTTTAAATGAAATGTTTACATGTTTTCACTGAATTTACGGGAGAGTCAAAGGTGACCTGGAACTGTGTCCAGATTCTGTCAGGCGGTGGCAAGTTTTGAAGGTCAAATGGTGTTTTCCCCAATTTTGGCTATCAGTTGAATACTTCTGATATTGCATTCTTGAAGCAGAATGTTAAACAGAATCTATAAATATATATTTTTCATCTTCATAGACAAAACTTTGTATGTGTTTATTACTGAGTACAAAAAGTTGACATTAAATTGTTATGACGGATGAATGGATGAGCTAAAATTATGAATATTTTCCCCCCATGCAGTCCTCGAATAGTCCAAAGAATTCTTTCAGTCAATTCCAGCACACTGTCTCCATTTTCAATTATGAAAACATTAATGAAATATGAATCAACTCACTGAAGAAATGCACATCAACTTTTGGCCCCCTTGGGCACCATGACCAAGGCAGCACCCATTTTATACATAAAGTATGGTTCCAAAGTGAAACTGACACTTCTGATGACATCATTTCAATGCCTATTGACAGGGACATGTGCAGAATGTGGTTGACCTTCTTGCTCACAGCATCAGAAGTCGATCCTTGTCGGTTTTTAACCAATAGCGACGTGGGTTTATACACGTGATCAGAAAGGTCACGAGATAAAAATAGCATAGGTCATACTCTTACAACATGTCAGAAAGGCGCCAAAACGGGAAAATCAGTCAATGTTTTTTCAACACATTTGATCACATTTTGTCCGCATCAAAACAATCATGAGAGATGGTACATGGCCAAAGAAGCTCAGGTCGGTCAAACTGTATCAAATTGGCATAATTTTTTTCTCTCGTTTCGTTATTTTCGTCAGAGAAAGATTGCGAAAAGGCAGTTTGCGGAAGGTCAACTTTTATCGCCACATTTTAACCTGTAGACGTCCGCTTTGAGCTGTGATAGGAAAGCTACGCCCCCTTACCCTATATTCACCTATCACACGCACCCGTGCCCTATATTCACCTTACCACGCCCCTTACCCTTATATTCACCTGTTTCTGAGTTATAAGAAATGTAATCTTATATTCGCTACAGTTCAGTTCATCACCGGCTAAGTTACGTTGTTGACAAATACTGTACCGGTACTAGCTGTGATCTTGATAATGATTTTTGTTTTGAAACAGATGAAATTTTACTTTGGTGGGTCGGAACTGACGACGGGACTGTACCCGATACAAGAATAAAAAAAAAGAGCTGCAACCCCTGCATGATCGAGTACCCCGATGGGTTTACGAAGGAGGGGGGGGGGGGGGGCGAAATATATGCAGTTTCAACAACAACAACAAAAATCGAAGAGCCGCACTATTGTTCTCACTTGGAGGGTTGTCTCCAAGAATACCAAGGGTTTATTTTTCATTCTGTAATGGTTTACTAGAAAATATATAATTCTGTAATGCATACGAATATAAATTCACCACACAGGGACGAGATTCTACTATATTGCATATACATACCCATCTCACACTTCAGATATATCAAGGGAGGTAAAGTTGAAATGCACTTTTCCGCCAAAAATTACCGGATTTCAGAGGCTCGATTGAGAACAAATAAACGCAATTTATTCATACCTGGCGGTGTTCAGGTTTTCTGTTACACTTCATACCACAAATCCCGGCTCGTATATGGCCATGCGGCGCATAGTTTTTGTAAAATCCTCTCTCAAATCAACGGTTAAATTCCCCCGCTTCGAGCATCTTCACGGACGTTGAATGACTGCCGTAGCCTCGAACCCGAAATCCTAACAATTATGTCACGCACAACGAACAACGCTGATCGGCTATCTTGGATTGACGGACACGTTTCACAGTTTTGAATTTCGCGCACTGTCCACTGCAATAGTGCAGAGACTTTATTATAGATTCTCTGAATAGTGTAAACAGTCAATCAGCGTTGTTCGTGGTGCGTGACGTAATTGTTTTGATCTCGGGTTCGAGGCTACGGCAGTCCCTCTTGCATATGGCTCCAATTTCAACGTCCGTGAAGATGCTCGAAGCGGGGGAATTTAACCGCTGATTTGAGAAAGGATTTTACAAAAACTATGCACCGCAGGGCCATATACGAGCCGGGATTTGTGGTATGAAGTGTAACAGAAAACCTGAACACCGCCAGGTATGAATAAATTGCGTTTATTTGTTCTCAATCGAGCCTCTGAAATCCGGTAATTTTTGGCGGAAAAGTGCATTTCAACTTTACCTCCCTTGATATATCTGAAGTGTGAGATGGGTATGTATATGCAATATAGTAGAATCTCGTCCCTGTGATTCACCAGTGCTTTACGGAGGTTTACAACAACAACATGTCACTGGCCGTCACTTCAAAGTTATTAAATAACTAATTAATCAATAGCCAACTGAATTTCTCGTCGTAATTCCATATTCCGACCTTGATAACACTTAAAAAAAAACATATACATACAGTTACACTTCGCAAGCGCCTTGGATGACCATGTTGATGTTTTGGAGACAACTCAAACTTCCCTGTGAGGTAGTGTGCGCGCGCCAGACATCCTTGTGAGGTGTTTTCGCATACGAACCTCGTTCCCATCAGCATTCCCTTTGCTCCCTTCGGTACCTCGGATAGGACAACACTAACCTACACGCAACGTGGTGAGTTCGTGCACATACGAATTAGGTTGTTCTTGTTGTATATAAGGTTTATCTTTTATGGCCAACAGGGGGCACCACTAGTTCAACAAGCTGAACCCTGCTGACATTTAATTTTGTGATATTGACAACGCAGGGTTCAGCCGTTGAACCGAAATTTCCTATCGCAAAATTTTCGGCCTCCCGACCTAGGTAACAGCGGGTGGATTTGGGCTCACAAAAATCGATAATATCTACCGCTTTGCACTCGCTTGGATAGAATACATATTTGCCTACTTCCCTGACCATTTATTTTATCCGTCCAGCTTCTTTAATTTCCATAAACGGCAAAAGAAAAAGAAATCATCGCGGCTGATCTTCCAAAAACGAAATCGGCCGCCATTTTATCACGTGACCCTGAATCTCGCGTGATGTTATTCTAAATTCAGGATTACACGAGTCGGAAGAACTGAATCCGCTCAGTCGATCCAGTCGCTTAGGAGATGAAAAATCCCGTGAATCACCTTTTCCAGTATGTGCCTTCTATTATGCTTGATACCTATAGTTACAATTTTACATTTAAAAGCAGATAATTTGACAGCCTTATGAGTGAGCCGTTTCCGACCTTCCCGTCTACAGTCCCGAAATTACAATCGAGGTACGATCAGTCTCGTGTCACCATAGTGATATTTTCAAAATGGTGGCATATTTAGTTTTTGGAAGATCAGCCGCGATGATTTTTTTTTCTTTCGCCGTTTATGGAAATTAAAGAAGCTGGACGGAGAAAATAAATGGCCAGGGAAGTAGGCAAATATGTATTCTATCCAAGCGAGTGCAAAGCGGTACACTCAAACACGCACACACGCAAGCACACATACACCCACACACGCACATACACACACACACGCACACACACGCGCGCATACTCTCATTGCGCCTTGTGCCGCTAGGTCAAAAGGGCTCGAAATGCGATTTTAAACTACTAATCCTTCCTTCACTCCCCTAAAATGTCCACCTTCGCTACTACTCGTACTGATGACGTCACCGATGACCGTCACCGATGACGTCACAGATGCTGTGGACATCTCTCAAATCGTGGTCTACATCCCGAGAGCTACAAGATGACACCCACACGACGCATTCGGACCAAGGATGGTCCATCCCTACCTCACATCCCTTTCTTCACCGCCCCAAAATGCCCACTTTCGCTACTACTCGTACTGACTACTCGTACTCACAGATGACGCGAACATCCCTAAAATGGGATGTACACCATGAAAGCTACAAGATGACACCTCCCACGAGACAATCGGACCAAGGATGGTCCCTCTCTACCCCAAATACCTTCCTGCACTTTCCTAAAATGCCCACTTTCGCTACTACTCGTTCTGATGACGTCACCAATGACGCCACAGATGACGTGAACATCCCTCAAATCGGGATTACATCCCGACAGCTACAACATGACACCCCACGCGGTCCATTCGGACCAATAGTGGTCCATCTTTACACCAAATACCTTCCTTCACTTCCCCAAAATGTCCACTTTCGCTACTACTCCTACTGATGACGTCACCGATGACGTCACAGATGACGCGAACATCCCTCAGTCGGGGTCTATACCCCGAGAGCTACAAGATGATACCTCCCACGACGCATTCGGACCAAGGATGGTCCATCTCTACCCCAAATACCTTCCTTCACTGCCCCAAAATGCCCACCTTCGCTACTACTCGTACTGATGACGTCACCAATGACGTCACAGATGCTGTAGGCAGCCCCCAAATCGGGGTCTACACCCCGAGAGCTACAAAATGACACCTTCCAGGACGCATTCGGACCAAGGATGGTCCATCTCTACCCCAAATACCTTCCTGTACTGCCCCAAAATGACCACTTTACTTACTACAACCAACTGCGCATGCGCAGATTGGCGCGACTTGCACTTAAAACCCACTATTCTGACTCTACCCCACACAAGCTTCACTTTGACACCTTCCACGACCCATTCGAACCCATAGCGGTCCATCTCTACCCCAAATACACCCCCACATACCCCCCAAAATGCCTGCTTTCTATACTACGGCCAGACTGCGCATGCGCAGACTATTGAAAACGGACGAACCATTAGTCCAGTCGGATGCTCCTCAACGAGAGCTTCAAAATAAGACCTCATACGACACCATAGGATCATTAGGGGCTCACCTAGACCCCAAAACATCCACCATGTATGAACCTATACCCCATAGCCATGCAGTATAGGCCTATGGGCTTACCCAGGCCTCAGTGAACTTTTTCCAAAAATTTCACCGTTTCGCTTCGAAACCCTTCCCATCGTGTTCTAAATGACGAGACGTGAAAAACAAATCCACACACCCCATATCACAATGAACGTGTGTGAATTTCCCAGGCTGAACCTATATCCCCATATAGCCAGCATGGAGCTATATGGGCTGTATGGTACTTTTCCAAAAATTTCACCGTTTCGCTTCGAAACCCTTCCCATCGTGTTCTAAATGACGAGACGTGAAAAACAAGACCAAACAACCCATAT
The DNA here is from genome assembly GCA_036873755.1 of Hanleya hanleyi. Taxonomy (NCBI): domain Eukaryota; kingdom Metazoa; phylum Mollusca; class Polyplacophora; order Lepidopleurida; family Hanleyidae; genus Hanleya; species Hanleya hanleyi. The sequence continues at coordinate 13,140 of JAVTVY010043289.1, read as the reverse complement.
CACAATGAACGTGTGTGAATTTTCCAGGTTGGACCTATACCCCCCATAGCCAGCCTATAGGCCTATATACAGACCTCGGTGATTTTTTCCAAAAATTTCACCGCTTCGCCCCGGGACCCCTCCCATCGTGTTTTTCTTGGTGAGACGAGAAAAACGAGACCCCACAACCCATAGTAAAGCCCAATGACCATCCCCATACCCCATACAACAATTTTCCCTTATATTGTATAATACAGACCCCTATTGTAGGGGTAAAGTCCGAGTTCCGCTTTTTATATTTTCGGAAAAAAATCCTAATTTTACATGCACCCACCCTATTGACTTGATAGGCAGGCCCCGATAAGCCCGGGGACCGATATTAGCCCTTTTGGCTAGGGTTGATAGGGGTTTTCCCCTATTTTAGGGGTAAAGTCCGTGTTCCGCTTTTTATATTTTAGGGGGAAAATCCTAATTTTACATGCACCCACCCCATTGACTTGATAGGTAGGTGCCAATAAGCCCTGGGACCGATATTAGCCCTTTTGGCTAGGGTTGATAGGTGTTTCCCCTATTTTAGGGGTAAAGTCCGTGTTCCGCTTTTTATATTTTCGGGAAAAAATCTTAATTTTACATGCACCCACTCCATTGACTTGATAGGCAGGTCCCAATAAGCCCGGGGACCGATATTAGCCCTTTTGTCTAGGGTTGATAGGTGTTTTCCCCTATTTTAGGGGTAAAGTCCGTGTTCCGCTTTTTATAGTTTCGGGAAAAAAATCCTAATTTTACATACACCCACCCATGACTAGATGACCCTTCACGAATGCTTCACTTTGATACCTCACTCGACCCAATCGGACCACTAGGGACCCACCCCGGTCACAAAACGTCTATTCCCATACTCTTTTTAGGCATTCCCCGTATACATTAACATTGGAAGTCACTTGGTTGACATGGGACTACTTTTTGTCCGCGGAAGTGACGGCATCACCGCCAGTCCGCGGAGGAATACAAAGGTTAAAGGTTGCCGGAACTACTTTTGACCTCCACGTGACCGCCACCTGCCGCCACAGAGGTCAAAGGCGTGCATGAGCGCTTCCTATACTTTAACCTGGGTTCCCCCTTAAATTTTACCCGGGGGAACAAATAAGTAGGTCAATGAGGCCTTAAATCAGTTTTCTATACTACTGACATGGCTGAATGATTGTTCCTGTCCTGCACCTTGATTTAGAAAAATTAGGTTTTGTCTAACATGGCATAGTATATAGCTGATGCTGTACGTGGCTAATTGAATCGATTTCAATCTCAGGACCAAGTGACAAATCAGTTACATGATCGAAACTCGACGAGGTATCGGATACAAAAATGGCACACTCGTGGGCTGCGCCCTCTAGTGAGCCATTTCCTCCTAGTTGGTATATCCGATAGATCGTCTCGTTTCATCTTGTCACTATAGCTTATCCATGGGTAAACTACAAAATGTTCTCGAATACAAATGCCATTGAAAATTCCCACGAACATTTTACTGTCTGTATATGTCATAACAGTCACTGTTTATATGTTACATTTGAATCTTTCAGAATCTATGTAGATGGCGTGATCAATCACATGGCCGGTATGGACAGACATGGGACCGGTACAGCCGGAAGTAACTTCACAACAGATAATTACGATTTCCCCGGCGTGCCCTACATTAAAGCGAATTTCCATTCCAGGGACGATGGCCAGTGTCAGTCATTCGATGGCAATGTTAACAATTACGGAGATCCAAAGAATGTGAGGAACTGTAACTTAGTGGGGCTGGCAGATTTGGACCAGAGTAAACCACACGTCCGTCAAAAAATTGGTGCTTACCTGGACAGTTTAATCGATATAGGTGTCGCCGGTTTCCGATTTGATGCGTCTAAACACATGTGGCCAAATGATCTGGCCGCTATAATTCACGCCACGAAAGACTTGAACACAAAATGGTTCAAACACGGAGCTAGGGCTTTCTTCTATCACGAGGTTATTGACCAAAATGACGGAGCCGTAAGGGTACAAGAATACGAAAATATAGGTCTTGTCACCGAATTTAGGTATGTACAGAAACTAGCCTGGGGTGCTGGTGACTTTGGTCGGTTTAACGATGTCGTAGATTATGGCTGGGGAATGGAGAAGTCAGACAGAGACTTCGTGTTTGTCGACAATCATGACAACCAGCGTGGGCATGGTGGCGGAGGAAGTGTCGTAACATTTAAAGAGCCCAGAAAATATAAACTCGCTGTAGCTTTTGTGTTGGCCTACGATTACGGGTTTACGCGAGTGATGAGCAGTTATCATTTTGCCGGCGACTCAGATGGACCCCCTCACAACGCCGATTATTCCGCCAAGGACGTGCCAATCAACGCTGACGGAAGTTGTGGAAATGGATGGGTGTGCGAGCATCGCTGGCAACCTCTCGCTAACATGGTTAAATTCAGAAACGCAGTTGTTGGTACTACGAGATCCAATTGGAGGAATTCCAATGACCAAGTGTCATTTTCTCGTGGCAACAAAGGTTTCTTCGCTATGGCCAAGAGCGGTCACATGGACGAGACACTAAACACTGGCCTACCAGCGGGAGAATACTGCGATATCATACACGCATGTGCACAGAAAATAACCGTGGATGGCAGTGGTAGAGCTCGTATAGTGATCAACAACCAAGACGAACCTATTGTGGCATTTTATCACGGTGAGATACAGTACTGTTAGCTTTCAGCAGAAATTGAGTGTCAGCTTCTCTCTATCATTATGATCCTTGCTACCTTGAATTATACACTTAGCATTATGTCAGCACCACTTCGATCCAAATGGTTTGGCCTAACTTCCGATTTGATCATCACTCCGACTAAAAATTGTGATCTTTGTACATCGGAGGTCACATCAAACGACCGGGGTCGGTGAATATATTGTAGCGCATAAAGGGAAGTGAGACCAAACGCTCGAGACATGAGTAGAATCTACACAGTGTGCATGGAAATATATGAATTCGGGAGATCAAGGAACAATGCATGAAGTCATATGGAAATAATGTACCATTAAATGTAAGTCATAAGTACTGACGGTCTGCATTTGCGAATGTATAAATTGGAAATTTAACGGACAATTTCTTGTGAGATGTAATAACTGAAAGAACCATAAATACAGCAAAAATAAATGTTAAAATATTAAATACATAATGAATGCATGTATGAACTCAAAAGCATACAACTTATGATTACTTACTAACTCCATTGTATCATTTGTATCTGGTTGATCAGGCGGGCATGGCGGAGCTGGCAGCAATTACACGGGTAGTACGTGGACGCCCCCCACACAAGAACCCGTGCACCCCCATATTCCCGCCACCGAGGCGCCTGGCTTTACCACCGGATGGAAACGAACTGTGATCTTCATCCAAAAGCAGACTGTGGATGGTGAAGACATGTTTATAAAGGGTGGTGTTCACCATACACGAAGACATGTTTATAAGGGGTGGTGTTGACCATACACGAAGAACAGGTAATTCTTCAGACAAAATGCGGAGGAAGCACAACTATATTATCCGGGTACCCCGGCTTCCTCCATCATCCAAACTGTCTGTCACCATATGAGTAAAATAACCTTAAGTGTGACATTAAACCAAATCTCTGCGCCCCTCTTCTGAAATATGGAATTGAGTTCATTTTCAAACCGATATAAAGCATTCGGCAAACGGGTGTTCAATCGGTTGTTTCATTGATAAATTTGTTGCGCCCGCAATCAAACAGCTAAAACGTTGACCGTATTGGTCATATTAAAGTAGAATAGTTTGAGCACCGAACATGACACATGTTTGCACTTAGTTTGGTGGATAGGGACAGGGTACAACTAAAGCTTTGGGTTTGAACTTTCCGTGATATCCATGATATTAGTCAAACTGCGATTGGCTCATTTTCACATGTAGGATGTACTACTGATGCGGCTACAAGCAAATGTTCCATCCCCATCAAACATCGCAATGTCGAGGAGACTACACGGTTTACAAAATTTCACGACTGGGTACAGGGTGACCACTTTCTGGACTGGTACGGTGCGGAGTCTGGTCAAGGGTCTCATCAAGGGCATCACGCTGACGGAACACCCGCCTTGTGGACTACAAACAAAGATAGCAACCCATCCCACAGTCCTCTGAATACGTATGATTAACTGGCATTTTACTATCGATCAGTTTTGACAATTACTTAAAGGTGATATCCGATATGTCTTGGAAGCATAAAACTCTTTATTCACCAGATTCATCTTGAATAATTTTATGTTAATATTCTCCGTGAAACTATTCTTTGTTCATTGATCAATGAACGAAGATGGCTGCAAGTCGTCAAGGACGTCGACCAATCCGTTGCAGATTTTATCGAAGCCGTATTGCCATCAAATGTGTCCGGTTTATCATAAATTAGTTTCGATACAAGCTTCGAAATATAAGCTTCGTTATCAGGCTAATACTGCAAATGAAGCTGTGAACTACTATTTTTCCTGGAACTAGTATATGAAAAATATATTACGAAACTGAATATTAAATTATCTTGAAGGTGGGGTGATCATTACTGGATGGTGGACGTTGATATGGACTGTTCAAAGACGGAAGGCGGTTGGTTCGAGGTCAAGGCCGTTGTGAATGGCCAATGGGAGACGAGCATGAACACTCAAGGGCCATGTTCAGGAACTGCTGGTGGGGTGAGGCCGTTCACCTCGCAAAATCACGAGGCTAGATGTGGCTTTGTCAACGTTTTTCATTTTAGCAGCAATTTTTGCGAAATAAACTCATTTTAAGATAAATGACCTTTACAACTCACTTGTCACTTACAAGCTTGCCCTAAAAGTGATTGGAAATAAAATGTAATTATCAAGTATGCCCTGGTTTGTTACGGATTCTTACCAAGACGGAAGGCGGTTGGTTCGAGGTCAAGGCCGTTGTGAATGGCCAATGGGAGACGAGCATGAACACTCATGGCCCATGTTCAGGAACTGCTGGTGGGGTGAGGCCGTTCACCTTGCAAAATCACGAGGCTAGATGTGGCTTTGTCAACGTTTTTCATTTTAGCAGCAATTTTTGCGAAATAAACTCATTTTAAGATAAATGACCTTTACAACTCACTTGTCACTTACAAGCTTGCCCTAAAAGTGATTGGAAATAAAATGTAATTATCAAGTATGCCCTGGTTTGTTACGGATTCTTACCTAGAGGATGACATACTCCCACACGAGCTCCTGTAAAAGAGCAGAACGCAAGATGTCGTCGTCTGTTTGCGTTTACCGAGAACAATTTGTTGAAATTGTTGAATTATAAGCGTCTGGTCCCTCATTCGTTATTCAGCCGTCGTCCATTAAAGAATCTCCGCGTCCATAATCCAAGGGCAATAATCCAATTTGTGCAAACGCACTGAAAGATACATTGATATACACTGATACTTCTTCTGTTATATGGAGCGGGGCTTGTCTTCGGATAAGTAAACTAGGAATTGTTAAGCATTTTAAGGGTCCAAGAGATATATTCTCTCGTAGATATTCTACATTTGGATTTGGACGAATCGTTAGATTCTTGGTATGTGCTTTAGAATAGGTTAACCAGAAGACTATACTGTGAAGCCATGTGACTGTCAGTATGTCGGCACCTCTTCCCACTTCCCTTATATGTGTTGTAATTTTTACCTGTATATGGCGAGATTCTGCTGGTGGACGTTTCGTCCCCGAGGCCCGCCCCCTGTACAGACCTTTTGGTCTTTGATATGTGTTGGCATTTGTGGGAAGTTGATGCTGGGTCAACATCGGGCCTTACAGACTAGTCTTTTGTGTTGAATGCCGTCATTTACATCTGACGACGATACAGCTCACCAATCTCCAATGCACGAGTTGTCACAGCGAAACAGCTCACCAATTACCAGTATACGAGTTGTCAGAGCATTTCCATCATAGCTCTCTAAATTTGTATCTAATACCGCTTATGCCAGTGCTAGGGGCCGTGTGGTCATATCATCCAAGTTGCCACATGAACAGGTACAATAAAAGCGTACCTGAGATACAACACATATCACGAATCGTTAGATTCTTGGTATATGCTTTAGAATAGGTTAACCAAAAGACTATTCTGTGAAGTCATGTGACGCAGTCAGTCTGTCGGCACCTCTTCCCACTTCCCTTATATGTGTTGTAATTTTTACCTGTATATGGCGAGATTCTGCTAGTGGACGTTTCGTCCCCGAGGCCCGCCCCCTGTACAGACCTTTTGGTCTTTGATATATGTTGGCATTTGTGGGAAGTTGATGCTGGGTCGACATCGGGCCTTACAGACTGGTCTTTTGTGTTAAATGCAGTCATTTACATCATTTGCGTACACTTCGCCATCCATAAGATGGCTTGCGAATCGTGTGTCTCCATTATCGCGGAGCGATATCCGGTATTTTACCGGATTCTGTTCGGCCTTCATCCGGCGGAGAACAGTATCGAAAACTCTCATAAATTACAGGTTTTCATACATACCTCGGAAACAGATATTGCCTGGGCTTACAAACTATATATGTTTGAATAACTTTCGTATCATCCAAGAGGTGTGGTAGATCTGTAATTTTGAGCAAGTAGATCATCACATGACTCGAAAATGGCGGGTTACGTTGGGGTTACGTCGGTAGACTTTAGCGGATTGGCTGACGAAGTCACGTGGTATTGATTTCTGGAAATTCCCTCGCGCAGTTGCCGAAAGTACTCTGAAATGGATACACACGATCCCAGGGTCAGTCTTACCGCGTATAGATGACCGAAATGGTTACAGGTTGTCATTTACATCTGACGACGATACAGCTCACCAATCTCCAATGTACGAGTTGTCACAGCGAAACAGCTCACCAATTACCAGTATACGAGTTGTCAGAGCATTTCCATCATAGCTCTCTAGATTTGTATCTAATACCGCTTATGCCGGTGCTAGGGGCGTGTGGTCATATCATCCAAGTTGCCACATGAACAGGTACAATAAAAGCGTACCTGGGATACAACACATATCACGAATCGTTAGATTCTTGGTATGTGCTTTAGAATAGGTTAACCAAAAGACTATTCTGTGAAGTCATGTGACGCAGTCAGTATGTCGGCACCTCTTCCCACTTCCCTTATATGTGTTGTAATTGATACATACATTAATATCGACACATCAAAGGAACAAGAAAACCCAAGTACATAAATTACACATGTTAATAAGGGGGGGGGGGGGGGACAACAAAACAAAACACTCGAGACCTAACCTAATTAGACATTAAACTGTACAACAATTGTAGTCGTTAAAATGCATCCTTCTGGGAAGTTCACCAAGTAGTGAATGATATCAATAAAGCAACTCAGACTCTTTCAAATAATATTTTCAATAAATTCCACATCTTTTCCAAATGATGAACTGAGTTGTTATCCAGTGATAATTGTTTTTCTATTCTAAATATTTACCGATAGGTTGATATCAAGCAGCTATACTTGGTGCCTGGTTTGCGAGACTGCATCTGTATTGCCGAAAGTATGAAGTGGTTTATTACAACACGGGCGTTTAAAATGCCGAATATAATATGTAAAGGCGATAGAACAATATGACAGTCGCCTAATTCCCCCCAAAGTTTTCCACACTGAGAAACATTCAACAAACAAGTGTAGAATACTCTCGGAGCTGTTTAACCAAAAATTACATTGATCATTGTCTACTAACTTGATCTTGAATAAAAATGATTTTGTTGCCGAAATTCTGTGTACTAGTTTAAATTGAAAATATCTAAGTTTTGTTTCTATTGTTGTTGTAAATGGTAGAATATATTTTTTTTCCACGTATCCACGTCAACGGGGGCCCAATGAATATTCTTTTTATTAATTTATTTTCATTTAAATTTTTTGTGTCTTTAATGTTTATGGAATTATGTCAAATATGAAAAATGTGGTAGAATGTTCAGTGAAGAAAATGAGCGAAACTATAGTAGAGTGAGTGAGAAAAGATTTCCTTCAATCTAGTTGTTTTAATCTGAATGACTTCTAACCCAGAGTAAATCTACTGTAAGTCCACAATGAATTGTTAACAGTTTGAAAAGGTTACTTATTTAATCAGTTATTCACCGTGTGTTAGATAAACATGACATGTTCTGTCTTTATATATGGACGCGGAAATTCTTTAATGGACGACGGGCGGATATTGAATGACGGACTAGATGCTTGTATCTGAATGCTTTTGTGAACGATATTTAACGTTTCATATAGACATTTTTGTATTGCTCATTGTAGGTTGTTCAGAGTGAGAAAAGGTATAGAGCCCAAAGTATTCGGTGGTTGGGCTTGGCGCAAAGCAGGGTTGTTGACACGATCAGCCCCAATGACACACTGAAGTAACCTTCTCAAGCAAAACAAATAATGAAAGACACCAGTGTGCAATTGGAGCGAGAGGTGGGAAAAATTGACAACGTCTGGCGACTAAAAAGCAAGCACATGACACCACAGGAAACCTTCCCCCGGCACCTCACATTCAGTGCCGAGAATATTGTGGATTCTCGGATGCAGTCTCAGTATCCCAGCCGCGCTTTTATTGCAGCTGTTTATGTGGAGACTACGAAATATCGACGCGGCCCCTGCACTGGCTTATGCGGAATTAGATACGTTTAGCTCGGGAGCTGTGGTGACAGATTAGCTAAAAAAATAACTCATCTGATGTTAATGGATGAGAATCGAGGACGTCTGATGGAATAAACGCCTCAACAAGGTGTAAATCTGCTAAATGTAAGAATACCTAGAAAAACTAACCTGTGGTGTCCGACGTAGTACGGCTTTAATTTCCCACCAAAACATAAACCTACATATATTTGTCGAAAGACATGCACAAGGGGCGGGCCTTAGGGACTAACAGTCCACCAGGAGAATTCTACCATATACAAGTAATAATTTGGAGCGATATGCAAGGGGTGGGGAAAATTGACGACGTCTGGCGACTAAAAATCAAACATATGACTCCGCAGGAAAGCGTTCCCCGGAACCTCACATTCAGTGCCGAGAATACGGTGGATTCTCGGACGTAGCCTTAGTATCTCAGCCGCGCCTTTATTACAGGTGTTCATGAGGAGACTATGAAGTATCCACACGGCCCAAGCACCGGCTTAAGCGGGATTAGATACGCTAGTTCTGGAGCTATGATGACAGATTAATGGATGAGAATCGAGGGCAAGAACTTGTATTAGACCTCCAGCGTCAATTCGTTATAATTCCAACAGGAAAATCACAAATAATTTTATATCCCTTACAGTAACTAAGCAGCAAATAATGAATTAAGCAAATAGCCATATAGTCTTTAGATGCGTACAGTTACTCCGCTATGGCATTCACTCTAGAAGCAAGGTATATCAGATGAGCAAAAAGAATTTCTTAGAGAGTTTTGTAATAATCCTGAATTAACCTCTTGCCAGTAACGTCGCAATTTTCAGTTAACGCCTTTTAATAAATGAGACAAACCGGGTTACCGACTTACCTTAGCACATGCCAGCTTTTCTGTACGCTCATACTATTCAGCTTGTATCACTGACGTCCCTTCTCTCCTTGTTCCCCCGCTGATTCACATCGTCTAGTTCGCGCCTCTTGGCCGTAAGGGGGCGCTTTATCTGGATACCCAATCGCTGTGCCGTAATAGCTCTGAGGTAACCAGATTCTTCATACTAACCACGATTGGCTAACTACCTCACGTGATCGAAATTACGCCACACTCACATTCTAAACAGTCATGCCTTATAGTGAGATCCATGCCAATATTTTAACATCGACAACCCCTCTTACCGCATCTCTCAAAGGAACTTTTCCCCGTATTTATTAACAGTCAATAATCAATTCAAAATCTGTAACAATTGAACGGTGTTTTTACGTTACCAATGTAGGCAGCTTGATCTCCTTATATACTCATGATGATAAAGCGTGGTCTTATCAGTGGGATATTAACAACATTTACAGGGAATTATTTGTTAATTATTTGAAGGTATCGGTGATCAAATATTTGCAATCAGTTGACGAACCTTACAAAATAATGGAGGAAGTTATCCAAAAATCTGTTCACTCTTAACTCCGAAATTAAAGTAATTAGAGCTGTTTTGCCGTCCGTTTATTGTTATTTTTGCCGTTAACGACATATGAACGTTTGAAGAGGGAGACAACTCATATTGCTTTAATACACAGTTGATTGTGAACAAATAGTTCCCTAGTTTCTCAAGTTTTTCCACACAGTTATCACTCATTAGGTGTCATATACGCTGGGTAATTGATTACTGTTACCGAGAGACTAATCTTGGCAGCTTAGCGTCGTCATTTCATGGAAACATTTAATGGTGACTGGCCGAAAGACCTCTCACCCACTGAGAGAAAAGGTGGCGGATGCCCGATGTTGGTTGCCATGATAAACAAAGCGGAACAAGACTCTTCCGTAAGAGTGATATTCATTGGTCATTGGTGGTTGACCTGTGCAGAGCGCCCCCTTACGGCCAAGAGGCGCGAAATATGCGATGTATGTGAATCAGCGGGAGAACAAGGAGAGCAGGGACGTCAGTGATACAAGCTGTTTATCAGCGTCGCTTTTCTGCTGAGAACAAACGCTTTAGCATGAATGCACATATATATTGATTGCTTTGTAGAAGAATAATTTACCAAATATCTCCAACCCAACCTATCTTGTAATTAGCGATGTTAACCTTCTAGTTCTACCTCCCGTTGTCGAAACATACCCAACTTTACACAGTGTAATTACGTCATGTGCCAACGCTATATACTTCATCGTACCATCAACTGATTTTACAAGGTATCGAAAACATGATTTTTTAAAATAATAATACAAATTTCGAGATACAACTTTGTGATGTTCTCTATGCCAATGCAATTCAATTTCACGAGTTTGTAATCTTCTTGATGTGAACACTTATTAATTTGAATATTACTCGTACATACATATTCCTTTCCTGTAAAAGGTTGTGCTTACCAGCTAAGTAGTAGTAGTAACCCTTTACAGACCATATTGACCTACTTTTTTGTTCCCCCCGGTGGAGGATTGAGGAGGAACTTGGAGGTCACGGGAGGGTCACAGAGGTCAAGTGCAGTATAGTTCCGGCAGAAAGACCAAAAAGCTACCTCCAGCACAGGAGAGTTCCAAATTTGCATATCACGTGACCCAGGTCAAAAATGTATTCATCCTCGGTGATGCGGTCATGTCTGGCGGTAATTCGGTAGAAAAAGTAGTCCCTAGATAAAATGGTCCGATGGGGTCGAGTGAGGTATCAAAGTGAAGCTTAGGTGAAGGGGCATCTAATGGGCTGGGTGTGGGGTTGACATAGCGTTATTCTGCGCATGCGTGGTGGCCCAAGGGTATGGAAATAACCGTTTTGAGATGTAGGGGAGCCCCTAGTGGACCGATGGGGTCGAGTGAGGTATCAAAGTGAAGCTTATGTGAGGGGGCATCTGATGGGTTGGGTGTGGGGTTGAAATAGCGGCATTCTGCGCATGCGCGGTGGCCCAAGGGTATGAAAATAGACGTTTTGGTATCTAGGGGAGCCCCTAATGGTCCAATGGGGTCGAGTGAGGTATCAATGTGAAGCCTAGGTGAAGGGGCATCCAGGCAATGGGGTGGGTGCATGTAAAATTTTTCCTAAAAAAAAAACGGAACACGGACTTTATCGAAAAACCTGGGAAAATGCCTATATGGGGTATGGGGGTATATAGGTCGCCGGGCTTAACGGGGCTTGTCTATCAATAGAGTTATCTCCCCCTAGTTCCAGGGTGGGTGTATGTAAAATTTTTCCTGAAAAAATACGGAACACGGACTTTATCCTAAATTACGGGAAAATGCCTATATGGGGTATGGGAGGTATAGGACCATCCTGGGAAACCTACTTCTCGACATTTGCGGTATAGGTTGTGGGGTCTCGTTTTCTTAGTCTCGTCATTTAGAACATGATAGGAAGTGTCCCGGCTCGAATCGGTGAAATTTTTGAAAAAGTACGATATAGCCCCATATAGTCCCATACTGGGGGTATAGGATCAATGTTTGTCCCACTGGGAAACGTACTTCTATACATTTGCGGTAGGGTTGTGGGGTCTCGTTTTACTCGTCTCGTCATTTAGAACATGATAGGAAGTGTCCCCGTGCGAATCGGTGAAATTTTTGAAAAAAGTCACCGAGCCCCATATAGACCCATATAGGCCCATACTGGGGTATAGGTTCAATGTTTATCCCCCTGGGAAACCTACTTCTATACATTTGCGGTAGGGTTGTGGGGTCTCGTTTTACTCGTCTCGTCATGTAGAACACGATAGGAAGTGTTGCGGAGCGAATCGGTGAAATTTTTGAAAAAAGTCACCGAGGCCTGGGTAGGCCCATAGGCCTATACTGCATGGCTATGGGTGTATAGGGCCATACGGGGTGGACATGTTGGAGTCTAGGTGAGTCCCTAATGGTCCAATGGGGTCGAGTGAGGTCTTATTTTGAAGCTCTCGTAGAGGAGCACTTGACTACACTAATGGTTCGTCCGTGTTCAATAGTCTGCGCATGCGCAGTCTGGCCGTAGTATAGACAACAGGCATTTTGGGTGCTATGTAGGGGTGTGTTTGGGTTAGAGATGAGCTAATCACGGTTCGAATGGGTCGTGTGAGGTGTCAAAGTGAAGCTTGTGTGGGGTAGAGTCAGAATGGTGTGTTTTTGAATGAAAGTCGCGTTAATCTGCGCATGCGCAGTTGGTTGTAGTAAGTAAAGTGGCCATTTTGGGGCAGTGAAGGAAGGTATTGGGGGTCGAGATGGGCTATTCACGGTTCGAATGCGTCCTGGAAGGTGTCATCTTGTAGTTCTCGAGGTGTACATTCCGATTTGAGGGATGTTCGCGTCATCTGTGACGTCATCGGCGACGTCATCGGTACGAGTAGTAGCGAAAGTGGCCATTTTCGGGCAGTACATGGAAGGTATTTGGGGTCGAGATGGGCTATTCACGGTTCGAATGCGTCCTGGAAGGTGTCATCTTGTAGTTCTCGGGGTGTACATTCCGATTTAAGGGATGTCCGCGTCATCTGTGAAATGATCAGTGACGTCATCAATACGAGTAGTAGCGAAAGGGGGCATTTTGGGTGCTATGTAGGGGTGTGTTT
>JAVTVY010043288.1:0-20250 GCA_036873755.1 Hanleya hanleyi | reverse complement strand
ATATCAAATTTGAGAAAGATCCATGCGGTTCTTCCTGATAAATCATTATAACGAAGTTTCATAGGGAAATCCAAGATGGCCGCCTGGTGGCCATATTGGATGTTCGAATCAGAGCAGAAAAGGTATCTTGCACAACTAGACCCCCAAGAGGAACCCGTGTACCAAATTTGAGAAAGATCCATGCAGTAGTTAACGAAAAATAATGATGACAAGATTTCACTGGCAAATTCAAGATGGCCGCCTGGTGGCCATATTGGATTTTTCAATCAGAACACAAATTGTATCTTGCACAACTAGACCCCAAGGGGAACCTCTGTACCAAATTTGAGAAAGATCCATGCAGTACTTCCTGAGAAATCGAGATAACAATGTTTCATTTCGAAATCCAAGATGGCCACCTGGTGGCCATATTGGCTTTCTGAATCAGACCACAAAAGCATGTTGCACAACTAGACACTAAGGGGAACCTGTGTATCAAATTTGAGAAAGATCCATGCCGTACTTCCTGATAAATCACAATAACGAAGTTTCATAGGGAAATCCAAGATGGCTGCCTGGTGGCCATATTGGATGTTCGAATCAGAGCAGAAAAGGTATCTTGCACAACTAGACCCCAAGGGGAACCTGTGTAATTTGAGGAAGATCCACAAAGTAGTTCCTGAGAAATTGCAATAACAATGTTTCATGGGGAAATCCAAGATGGCCGCCTGGTGGCCATATTGGATTTGTGAATCAGACCACAACAGGTATCTTCAAAACTAGACCCCAAGGGGAACCTGTGTACCAAATTTGAGAAAGATCTATACAGTAGTTCCTGAGAAATCGCGATAACAATGTTTCAATGGCAAATTCAAGATGGCCGCCATGGCGGCCATATTTAAAATCGTATCGACACGGCATGAACAAATTCTGGTGTCCTCACTGGGGGGAACATGCATGCCAAGTTTCAGCTTAATCGGCCAAGCGGTTTCAGAGAAGAAGATGTTTACGCACGACGCACAACGGACGACGGACGACGCACGACGGACGACGGACAGTCAGGCCATGACATAAGCCCATCGGGCCTTCGGCCAAGATGAGCTAATAAAATGGGACAAAAAAAATCAAATAGCGCTGGGACTGGGAGGTCCACAAATGAATCATTCAATGAGATACGGCACATCAAATGGGATATTTTCCATCCTGAAATAAAATGAGTATTCGAAAGAAGTCCATGGGTTAGAGACCCCGAGTCATGCCATTGTTATCATGGGAGAAAGGGAGCCAATTATGCTTAAGTCCAAGAGGGAAATAGTTAATGTGTTTGAGTGGATCGTTTGAGTATATAGACAGATACCCTTCCACCATCTCTACAACACCATAATCATTATACCAGGTTGTTCAATATAACAAAACAATTTCTAGTAAATTTAAAATATGATACAATAAAAATTTAATTCAATGACTAAATTGTGAAAGAAATTAAAACTATGGTTATGACCGGGTGGGTTATATATCAGTGAAAATTTACCTCCTCAGAGTTAAGTGTTACTTTCTGTTTATCACTCGATTCCTCTTCTTTACTTTTCTTGCGCTTGATTATTTCTTTTTTCAGCTTGATATCTTTGACAGTCCAGTCCAAGTCCCACAACCATGGGTCAGTCTTATACCTGTCATCCAAACACACAACATACAAGTCATGTAACTCCACAAAGAAACATTCTGATTACTCATCCCAGAGCCTTGAGTCTTAGATATTTAAATAAGCAGACCCGTATCCAGAGGGGGGGTTCTGGGTTTGGACGACCTCCCATTTGAAAATTTTATATATTTTTCTCATATAAATGCCCTTTTCAAACACTGAAGCGAACCCCCTATCTGTCCCTTTTCCCATACAGCGAACCCCCTGATTTGCCCTTTTGGAGTGAAGGCGAACCACTCCTCAGTAAATCCTGGCTACGGCCCTGAATAAGGCTTTTCCCATCATGCAATGAAAATGTACAACATCAGTACATGTATTTATCTTTACAATTATTACAGTGGCTTCATTATTTTACAATAAGCCACAATAAATTTATGACCATGGGCATGATTCAGAGAAAAATCAGACTGTCTGAAAAAATGTCATGCAATTGAAAAGTAACATGAGGCAGCACCTAAAAGGTGCAACAACCCCTCAGCCAGACAGTTTTAGTCAGTGTATATTGGTACACAATGAATGGAAAATCCATATGTAAAAGCCTGAAAGATTTGGTTGAATGCAGATGCTTTACCAGTGGCTTGTAAAAGATTAAAATATAATAAATTCAGTGTGGGATGTTGGATGAATTGGAGAACTATAATAAATAGTTTGACATATCACGTGCGAAAAATATGGCGGAAGAACAAAAATATTCTGAACAAAAACAAAAGGCTTCAAGCCATTCTTGCTTTGAACCGTATAATCTGAACAATAATAAAAGTCTTCCGATTTTCAGTGGGAGCCAATTAATATAGAGTTTTTGATAGGAATATGAAGCTGCGCATCTAAAACCCCTCGGCTCTGGGTGCCAGCCATTCACGTGTACTAATTTGAAAATATCAGGAACATCAAGCAGTCAAGTGACAAATATACAGATTATCAAAAAATTTGCAATCAGAAATGGCCGCAAAGTTTTCCGTCCAATCAGAGAAACTGGCAGTCATTACTTGTCTCTTGATGTATCTATCACATATACCAAGCAAACTGAACACTTGAACAGTATCAAAGGATATATAGATCATCAATGATTTTACATAAATTGAAAATGGCTGCAAGGTTTCCATCCAATCAGAGAAAACGGTTCGGTCATTCATTTTTAGTCTCTTGATGTACTGATGATGCATACAATGTCTTGCATCAAACACTTGAACAGTACCAGAGGTATAGATTTTGCATAAATTAAAGATGGCAATAAAGTTTTCCAACTAATCAGAGAAATTGGTTGTCATTAATTGTAAGTTTCTTGATGTATCGATGATTTGTAGTTTCAATGGTATCAGATAGAGATCATTAATGATTTTGCATAAATTAAAATAGTTGCCAAGATTTCCGCCCAATCAGAGAAACCAGTACTGTCATTCATTGTAAGTCTCTTGATGCAATGATGATGTACATCAAATTTTACATCGAGCACTTGAACGGTATCAAAGGTAGAGATCATTATTGATTCTGCATAAATTAAAGATGACTGCCTATACTTCCCGTCATTCAGAGGAACTGATGTGGTTATTCATTGCGAGTCTCTTGATATATCGATGCTGTCTACCAAATTTCATATAGAACACTTAAATGGTATCAGAGATATACATCATTACAAATTTTGCATAAATTAAAGATGGCCGCCACGATTTCCGCCCAATCAGAGAAACCAGTTATGTCATTCATCATAAGTCTCTTGATGCATCGATGATGTTTACCAAATTTTACATCGACTACTTGAATGGTATCAGAGATAGAGATCATTAACGATTTTGCATAAATTAAAAATGGCCGACCATCCTTCCCGCCTTTCAGAATAACTGATGTGGTTATTCAATGCAAGTCTCCTGATACATCGATGCTGTATACCAAGTTTCGTACAGAACACTTCATTGGTATCAGAGAAATACATCATTAAAGATTCTGCATAAATTAAAGATGGCCGCCAAGGCTTTCCCCCAATCAGGGAAACTGGTTTAAAGTTTATTGATGTATCGATAATCTATACCAAGTTTTACACTGAACAGTGAAATGGTTTCTGAGATACACAAGATTCATGGTTTCGCAAAAATTAAAGATGGCCGCCAAAGTTTCCACCAAATCGGGTCCAGATTCAATAGGGTTCTGGGTCACGAGTATATGGATGTGCACGGCAAGTTGTATCGATAATCTATACCAAGTTTCACAATGAACAGCGAAATGGTTTCCGAGATACACAAGATTCATGGTTTCGCATAAATTAAAGATGACCGCCAAAGTTTCCACTCAATCGGGTCCAGATTCAATAGGGTTCTGGGTCACGAGCATATGAATGTGCACGACAAGTTTGGTGTGCCTAGGGTAAGTCGTTCTAAAGATATCTTGGTAACGAGAAAGCTGTGACGGTTTCGCATAAATTGAAGATGGCCACCAAAGTTTCCAACCAATCGGGTCCAGATTCAATAGGCTTGTGGTTGGCCACCCAACAATCCTGCATACCAAATTTGAAGTCTCTAGAAGCAACGGTTTGGCTTCTAGACTGGTCACAAGAATTGTTGACGAATTATCCGTGATGTTGCCATGGAAACCACAAAATACATCATAAATTACCCAAATTCGATAGGCTTGTGGCTGATCACCCAACAATCCTGTATACCAAATTTGAAGTCTCTAGAAGCAACGGTTTGGCTTCTAGACCGGTCACAAGAATTGTTGACGACTGACGACCGGACGACCGACCGGACGTACTTGCCGACGACAAGACCCCACAGCCTTATAGGGGTAAAAATGGATTGAGATGCCAAACCTTTCTCCATGCAGGAGTTCACAGGCATCATCAGCAAGTCTCATCAGTAGAAGCTTGAGTTCCCGTTGTAGGTCACTGTATGTATCGTTCGCCTCTCGGACATACTTCTCCCAGTTAGTGTTGATCGGGAGGTAAGCTGTCCCCATCTCTAACATACCAGCAAATGTCACTGGATGAGGGAATCTGAAATGAGGGAGACAGTTTGTGAGGAAGGGATTTAAAATATAAACCAATTAAAATATGTTTCCCACAGACAGTGCCATGCTGTTATGGTACTATTAACATAATTACCGCTACAATGAAAAGTTTTGCCAGTTCTTCAAGAGAAAATGTTTTTTATTGTCAATTCCATAGGCAAATTTTCTTCAGCTCAATCTCAAAGGTGATGGAGATATTGTATACAGAGAAGAAAAGAGAAATTTTGAAGACTTTGTCAAGAAATAGGTTAACAAAAATGTTATCTAGTAGGATGACTGTAGTTCTCTCATGTAAGAAACAGAAACGAAGTTGGGTCAGGTCAGCTTTTGCCAAGGCCTTAATTGAGGGGAAACATTTTGTGCTGAGGTTGTGGTAGAGAAAGACCAAATTCCTAGCTCTAAATATACTCTACTGTATACATGTTGCTCATAATCAAATCAAGTAATTTGATCTTGGAAATATATAACAAGGTCAGTCATCATCAACCTTTTTCTGGTCTATTCTCACTTAACTGCACATGGAACATGAATTAAGAGATCTTAGACTTAACATAGTATTTGACCTATAGAAAATAGGTCAAGGTCAGTGATATTCAATAGGCTTCAGGTCCATCATCAGTTGCATATGTGGTATAAATGTAGATATAATCCTTCATGAAATATCATACGTGTAAATAGAATCTGACCTGGATAAAATAGGTCAAGGTCAGTCATCTTCAGTACACCACTGGACCATTGCTAGATGTATACAACATGGTATAACTTTGGAAAGCTTAGCTGTATTTCTTCATCTTATATCATAATAAAGAGTATATGACCTTTGAAAGAATAAGTCAAGGTCACTCAACTTGGATAGGCTTCTTGTCAATCACCAGTTGCATAAGTAATATGAATTTGGAGGCCCTAGCTTTAAACCTTAAAAATAATATAGCAAATACTATAATTTGACCTTGATAAATTGGTCAGTAGGTTTTCAATAGGCTTCTGACCCTTCACCAGATGCATATTTGGTATGAATTTACAATGCCTAGCTATAACCCTTCTTGATATATCATGTCCACAAGAAAGATGGACAGACAAATGAACAGACCGACAATGCCAACGATGACAATACTCTTCGCACTACAATATTCAGGATACTACCTTGATTTGCAGCAAGGGAATTCTGGCTTACATGTATCAAGTGCATTCAATTTTTATCACAGTCTTGAACATATACAGAGCTATTTTTGGAGCTTACCAACTGCCATTGAAAGAGTCGCATCACAGACGACCATTTCATTTGAGCAACTCAAGGAAGGCTTCCACTGGTTTAACATGAGGAAATATATGAAAATCGTCATAAAAATAAAACTATGCCTTCTCATGCTACGACTTTCAAATAGGTTTTGAGAATTTTAATATCTTTAATATCTCAAAGTTTTGGGAATTTTCATCATGAAAATAATTTTGTGGCTGAAAAACCAGTTGCTCCATTAGGCTCTGGGTCTGTGTGAGAGAATGGTCACTAGTTACATTTAATTTCCACAGTCATGCCACACCTGCTGTTGCAACAAATAAGTTACCAACCTTTCGAAGAATTCCGGCCAGATCTTATGGAAGACTGCATGTGTAGCCACCACATCAGATGCACAATAAAGCATCAGCTCCTGTGAAAAACAAAATCAACAATAAAACACCAGAGCCTGTAAAAACTGAAATATCAGATATTTTGTCTATACTCTGCAATCATGCATTGCATATGTATTTTCACATCTGACAACATTATGTAGGTTAACAAAAAATGTGATCTAGTAGAGTTGACTATAGTTCTCTTGTTTTCGAAATACATAGAAGGGTGAGTCAGGTCAGCTTTCGCCAAGGTCTTAATTGATGGGAAAAGAATTTGCATTGAGGTTCTGGTACGGCATGACCATAATCTTAGCTCTAAATGTACTCTTCTATATAGCCAAAAATCAAATCTTCAACAATTGTCTGGTCTATTCTAACTTAATTGCATATGGAACATGAATTTGGACATCTTAGACTTAACATATACAATTTGACCTTTATAAAATAGGTCAAGGTCAGTGATATTCTATAAACTTCAGGTCCAGGCATATGTGGTATAAATTTGGACAATGTATTATATAGGCCTAATCCTTAATGAAATATTGTACTAAATCGAATAGGACTTGGATAGAATAGGTAAAGGTCGGTCATCTTTGGCACACCTCTGGATGATCGCCAGATGTATTTATAGTATTAATTTGGAAAGCCTAGCTATATTTCTTCATGTTTATATCACTTTGAAAAAATAGGTCAAGGTCAGTCGACTGGGATATGCTTCTAGTCAATCACCAGTTGCATGTAATATGAATGTGGAAACCCTAGCTTTAATCCTTCAAAAAATACAGCAAATACTAGAATTTGACCTTGATAAAATAGGTCAAGGTCAGTCATTTTCAATAGGCTTTCAACCCTTCACCACCCTTCACGTGGTATGAATTTACAATGCCTGGCTATAATCCTTCTTGAGATATTGTGTCCACAAGAAAGATGGACAGATGGCAAAATTTGCCCGAGGGGTAATAATAAAAAAGTCTGTAAAAACCGAAATAAGCAGTAAAACATCAGAGCCTGTAAACAATAGAATACGGGAGGTTTACTACGCATGAACGAAATGTTAAAAAAAGATGTGTCTGTAGGGGTTGGATAGATCTCTTAGCAAAAGTGATCAGGCACTTGTTAATGAATCCAAGTGAAGCATGAAATGTGTGGTCTATATTCACTCTTACAGTTTGATATCATATAGGGAGTAAACCAGAAGTATATTACACAAAGTATGACAGTCCTCATAGTGATTCTCCATAGCATGCCCCTCCTATTTCCAGCTGTTTGTGGTCTTCCAAGCAGTATAATTGGTAGCTATAAACAGATCTAAATTTACGCTGCATTGAACTGAAGTGAAGCTATTTCTAGTGTGCTTGCGTATGTCAGAAATTATGAGCAGAAAATCACACATGTCACAAATGTAATAAATCAACAGCCCAGTAGTTATGAGGCAGATAACATCTTTCCATAGTAGGTTTCTCATAAAACTGACGAAGAGTGTTGTGAGCTATATTCAAAAATTGTTTATTTATGTATAGAGATGTGTAGAATGCCTATCTTTGGAGAAAGTGTAAGAGTATATAAGGTCTCTAATAATTCAGTCAAATATTGACCACCTTTCAACTCTATTGAATAAAGAAGAATATAGGCAGAATACCTTTTGAAATTTGCTTCTAAAGTGTGTCTTCATGTGATCAAACTAGTCAAGGTCACTGTATGTGAAATGCCTCACCTGGAAACGCTCCCTCACATCTGCCATGCTGCCTTTCATGAAGACGTCCCTAGTTTTCTTGTCGAGTGGTTTCCCACCACAGTGGAACTGATATACATCGTTGAGGTTGTTCATTGTTCCAGCGGACATCCACTCATTAGACTACCAATATAATTACGGTCTGAGTGAAGGACTTGGCAAGGTTAGAATACAGACAATCAATTATAATCCCTCGATCTAATACTTCAATCACAGGAACTGAAATTAAAATCGGGGGGGGGTCAAATTTATAAGAAAAGGAAGTTGACAAAATGGTTCAAAATCATGCTTATGATCCATTATTTCTTTATTTCAATGAAAACCTGAGCAGCTGAAGTCACCTGATGTTGAAAATACTGATTTGGCTTGGAGGCATAACTAAGCAATCCCAAGCGAGTTCCTGTTCACAAGTACCAATTTTGTCCTAAAAGGACAATTTCGGCTTGGCCACAGATGGCACAACCTACAGGTGGATGAGCATGAAAATCTCAATTGAGATATTGAGGCAAGGTACATGTACCCACATACCAAATTTGGAGAGAACCTGTTCAGATTTTCGGAAGATATTGTCTGAATACAAAATTTCAACTTGGCCACCAGGCACCACTCGTAGGCCAATCAGCATGAAAAGCAATCTCAAGCGAAATCTTCAGGCAAGGTACCCACATAACAAGTTTGGAAGAATCTGTTCATGTTTTCAAAAGTTATTGTCCGGAAAGAAAATTATACATTGGCCCTTAGGTGGTGCCACCTAAAGGTGGATCGGCATAAAAAACAATCACAAGTCTTGAGGCAACGTACCCACATACCAGACTTGAAAATAATCCGTAATGAAAGTTATTGTCCAGATGGTGGCACCACCTATAGGCAGACCAGCGTGAAAAACAATCTCAAGCGGGATCTTGATACAAGGTACCCAAACACCATATTTTAAAAGAATCCGTTCAGTTTTCCAGAAGTTATTGTCCGAAAACAAAGTCCAATGGATGCACGGACGGCATGACGCATCATGTACGAACGGACGGACAGACCCCAATACTACAGTTCCCATTGGGGAATAATGAGAGTGATCAAATTTATTAGAACCACCGATTGAATTTTGTCCTGAAAATTGAAGGTGATTGAATTTTGATATGGGACTGAATGATTAGAGGGATTACAGTAGGGCAGTATGTGTTAAGGGAGTAGAGGACGTTCATTTCCCTGCTCTTATGGGGCTACAACATCGTGATTTGTCGGATTTTTCAAAACAAGCTGAATTTCCTAACAAAAGTACGCAGACATCTCAAAATGGAATAAAAATCAACAAGAGACACAACACAACCATTTATGCGTTCTACTGGTGGGTCGATAGTGTGATGGGACGGACCAAAAAATTGGCATTTTAAATTCAACGGTTGGATGGTGCAAAGTGCTCCATAGGTTAAAAATTATTCCTCCGGAATACCCCCAAATTCACTCCTATTCACTTTCAACAAAAAGAAAACTTCTGAATGGCTAATAATTGGAACTCCAATAATATTCTCCACACCCACCCCGATTCCCCACCCCCCACCCCCTCCTGGAAATAGGACTGAAAAGGCTCAGTTTATCTGTTATACCGCTAATATTTTCTAAGAAAGTATGGTGTCCCCCTGTTTTTATTACATATTTAACAAGCACTATATGTGTTTAGTATTATATAGCAAAATGGGAAAAATTTGACCTTGGGAAGTTTGATTTATTGAGCATCAAAGAAGAAAAATCCAAATTTCCCTATGTATTCAGTGTTATGGCTTTTAAGTGGTATACATGCTTTTGGCTACCATATTTTTTTAACGAATATGGTGACCCCCTATTTTTTTTCCATGGATCATCTTCTCCTAACCTGATGAAAAAATCCTGAAATTTAAAAAAAAAAATCAACCTCTAGAAATGAACGTCCTCTACTCCCTTAAGTACTAAATTGTGCATTTGATAACATTTGTCCAAGCTACAAAATATCTTCATTGATTGGGGGACATCCCAATATTTATAGTGCTCTAATAATTCGGTCACAAGAGGAAATGAAACGCATCACAATAAAATCAGGGGGTGATCAAATTTATTAGAACAGGAAGTTGACGAAATGGTCCAAATTAATGAAATAATCCATTCTTTCTGCATCACTTCAATGATTTTATAGGGTGCTCAAATTTACTATAATGACTGATTGAATGTTGTCCACAAAATTAGGGGTGATTGAAATTATTAAGATGATCAAATTATTAGAGGATTTGCCATCAGAAAATCAAATACAGCTAATGCTATTTAAACGGCTATTCAAAGTTTACTTAAGGTTACTGTATAGGGTCCCAGTTGCGTACATGTGCGTATCACAATTTTGCTTACTGGTAATTTAATAATACGGGGCAGTGCTTTTTTGTATCCATACAAACTACACACTTTCTGAAAGCCCTTGATTCAAGGAATTTAGATAAATAAATAACTTTCTCAAATTGACTACAAGAATCGATTTATTTAAAGATAAATGAGGTCATTTAGAAAAGTATAGTCCTCAAAATAACGTGCTAATAACTCTCTCAGTTTTCATCAAACAAACTTGCTTTTTTGGAATAATGAACTTTACCATTTGAATAAAAACAGGTTGCCTCAGTTTTTTTAGTTAGGGCCTAGAAGTTATTTTATCGTCGTGCAAAATTGAAAGATTGAAAATATCTACAAAAACTCGACCCCTCGCCACTAAATCATAAATAATTCATGAACTATATTCATGAATTCATGAATAAAATTTGCTATAGATAATCAAATCTTTTTGATTTTTTTTTGTGCAAATAATAATTCAATCGCAGGAAGCTCACTTTTCAACTCTGTAATATTCAAACACAGAGGAAAAGTAACCTTCCCATTCTTCATTCAAACTGAAGAAAAGTCATATGACAACAAAATGTGACACATTGTAGCTGGTGCCATCAAGAATATTCCCAGCTATAAGCCATTTTTGCTGCCCTTCCGGTGATCGAATTATCTGGGGAATTACCGTAGTCTGGATAAATGCATGAAGTTGTATACAATTTATGTCATGCTATCAAAGAGAGCTGCACAGTAAATTAGTTTGCATACCATGCCCAAATCATTATACATGGGTCGTTTCTTTAGTTTGTCTACTATCTCCTGGCTCATGGTGTTACTTTCGTTAGCCTTGTACAATACTCGCTGGAAGCTAGTGAACCCGGAGATGCCAATATGCAATGACATCGTGTCGATAAACCGCATCCTGCTGTGCTGGAATGAGAAATTCACAGAAATTAATTACAGATTGTTTCCAAGCTAAATGTGTATGGATCTATCAGGCCAATGAACTGATCATGTCATTAATTGATTTTATGACACACACTACTTGTTTGGACATGCGAAGTCAGCTGGAGCAGACAATTTCAGACTGTTTAATTTCTACTTCGAGATTGTTCTCCATGTCTCACAATTTAAATGTTTTGTACTCCTACATGCATTCAGATGTACTGGATATCCCATACGTTTTATTGTTATCTTCTGTGTATATATCTGTTTATTATACCTCATACCATAATTGTTCATCCTGATTGGTCATAACTCAGTCACATGATATTCTGTAATTCCCGAGATTAAATGTATAATATTAACTATTACATGTTCTGCAATTGTCAACTGTCCAGAGATGATATCAAAAGATCTAAGTCTCGAGGCGATAGTGCACATTCTGGAGGCATTAGTGCATCATCTCGTGCACAGTTGTCTCCAGCCCGCACACAGCCGAGCGACACATCATTGGTGAGGACAGAGTTCGCGCTCCAACATTTGACAATTGAATGACTTTCGGCAACTCCAGCGGGAAGTTTTGGGATTTTTGTGCCCAAAATCTTCTTGAAACGACCAACATTTTGTAGGAAAAAATTTGGTACAGTACTCAATTAACTGTTTTGCAACCAAAGCTGAAGAGACATGCCTAAACCGGTCCAAAAACATTGAATTCTAGAGTACCACAATTATTGATCTACGTTGATGTCATATTTTTGCTGTTATCAGACGTGAATCATCTATAGGTTTCCAAAGTCCTTCTTTGGTAACTAAGAAACATTCTTTGTAATAAAACAGATAATGCACGCTGTGGTGTGTGACATCAGGATTTGTCAGCTCTTGACAAGCAATATTCAACTTGGATTCTCACTCTTTTGCACTTGTCGAATATTGGCTGTCTTGAGCTGACAAATCCTGCTGTCACACCCAGCAGCATGCAATATCTGTATAATATATTAATATATTCATCTTGACCCTCTGGCAGAAAGGCCTCCTAAGAGTTTGTAAATCGAGTATAAATAAACCCCATTAATATACATGTAGTTGAACTAATACACTATTTGCCTTGATTATTTCAGAGGCAAGAATCAAACTGTTGGATTTTACTGTCCTCTTAGTTCCTGGCAGTTGCAGTTTATTGAAAGAAAATCAAGTTAACTACATGTAATAGGTCTATCCAGTCAGTTTGCATACCTTTGTGAAATATTGCTCCTTAATAAATGACCTATCAAAGCTGACATTGTGGCCCACGGCAATCCTTGGCACTGATTGGTCAGCGGGTTGAGCAGTGCCCCTGGTGGTCTCCAGAGGAATCAGATCTTCTAGTGTTGGTGATGGGTTCCATTTGAAGGTATCTTCTACTAAATGATCACTGCACCAAGAGTACCTAGGGTAAAAACCATACATGGACACCATTTAAAGAAAGGAAGCCAGATACAATTAGAACTAGAACTGCAAGCAGTTTTGGCGGCTTCCGACCTAGTGTGTGAATGGGCAAGTAGGGTTTAAACTAGTTAACTCAGTGATCATAAAATCAGGAAGAATCCGTTAACAGAAAACACTCAATTCGCAAATTTGGGTGAGATACATTTGAGAATTGCGTACGGTTGGCATACTTCCGAAAGAGCTGGTCCTGCACAATATAATGCAACAAACTGCAATGCTGTACCTCCCGTAGTGCTAGAGTTATAGCCCCTACAAGATGTGTTCCGTTATCGACAAAATTCAAGATGGCGGCCAAACCACGTGACCTAGGAACAAAAATGTTGCATATTCGTGATCGTCATATCAGATAACATATATTTCGACACTTTTCCCGTCAAAATCCGTCACTTGAAAATTCGACCATTTTGATTGTTCGATGGCGGCCATCTTGTTTAACCGATGAACTTTATGAGTCATAATTAGGGAGAACTCTGTCCATTGATCATGTGTACCAAGTTTCACAACGATCGGAGCAGCGGTTTCAGAAGAGAAGATCAATGAAGGTTTGGATCTAAATCCAATATGGCCGCCAAACCATTCAGCCAATCGAAAATATTCGCTTTCAGTGCAACAGACCATGGCCTTCCCGATATATCGCAGTGACCTAGAAATCCGTATCTATCAGGGTTCAAGAGAATAAGCCGTTGCAAAATTAAGAAAGTTTTTCACAGAATTCAAGATGGCGGCCAAACCACGTGACCTGGGAGCAAAAGTTTTGCAGATTCGTGATCGCCATGTCCTATAACATATATTTCATAACTTTTCCGGTCAAAATCCGTTAAATGAAAATCCGACCAATTTGATTGGTCGATGGCGGCCATGTTTTCTAATGGATGAAATTTTCAAATCTAAGAATGAGAGTACTCGATCCATTGATCATGGGTACCAAGATTCACAACGATCTGCACAGCGGTTTCAGAGGAAATGATCTTAGAAGGTTTGACGTTAAATCCAATATGGCCGCCAAACCGTTCAACCAATCAAAAACATTTGCATTCAGTGCAACCGACCTTGGGCTTCTCGATACCCTAAAGTAATCTGGAAATCTGTATCTATCAGGGTTTAAGAGAATAAGCCATTGCAAAATTGGTAAAGTTTTTCACAAAATTCAAGATGGCGGCCAAACCACGTGATCTAGGAACATAATTTTTGCATATTCGTGATCGTCATATCAGATAACATATATTCCGACACTTTTGCCGTCCAAATCCGTTACTTGAAAATCCGACGATTTTGATTGGCCGATGGCGGACATTTTGTTTTACGTAACAACTTTTCAAATATAACTTTGAGAGGCCTTTGTCCATTGATTACGTGTACCAAGTTTGGTGTTGATTGCTCTGTTAGTTTCAGAGGAGAAGAGTTTACAAGATTTTTCTGAAAACGAGGTAAATCCAAGATGGCCGCTGAACCCTGCAACCAATCACAACCAATTTTCAATATGCAATAGATCTCCTCATGCCTAATACGTGTGTGAAGTTTGAGCAGGATTGGGCTGATGGTTGCTGAGAAATAGCACCCACAAAATCAGGGAGAATAATAATAATAAATATAGCCGCGAGCGGCAATCCTCGGGTTGCAAGCACATATCGCAGGCAATGAACCAACACCAGTAGTTTTAGAACTGGAAGCCACCCTATTTAGCATAACGTTATTTGCTGCCTTTTAGAACTAACCTACATAGTTACCACTGAAGAACAATCTGTCATTTCAAAAATATGGGTGATTTACATCTGAGAATAACGGGGAAACTATTGAAGCTACGTTGAAATGTTTGGATATTTACGAAAGAGCTGCTCACCTGTGCAAGGCTGTATCACCTATAGTTCCAGAGTTATAGTCCCTAAGAGATGTGTTCAGTTTCTTACAAAATTCAAGATGGCGGCCAAACCACGTGCCCGAGAACCAAACTTTTTGCATATTCGTATCGTCATATCACAATGCATATATATAGCCACTTTCCCCGTCCAAATCCGTCATTGGTAAGTCCGACAATTTTGATTGGTCGATGGCGGCCATTTTGTTTTACGGAGCAAATTTTCAAATAGGAATCTGAGAGCCCCAGATCCATCGATCAAGTGTACCAAGTTTCGAGTCTTTCGCCTCAGTGGTTCCACAGAAGTAGATGTTGAAAGGTTTAGGGTAAATCCAAGATGGCCGCCAAGGCATATGACCAATCGGATTCTTCTTTGGGTATTCATTAGATCTAGTGGTTTCATGCAACCAGAATCTGCCATTTTCAGCATCAGCGTGTCCTACAACATAAATGTAGTCACTTTCGCTTTGGAAATCCGTTACATGAAAATCCGATAATTGACAAATTTTGGTGAATTACGATGGAGAATAACGGGGAAACTATTGAAGATAGGTGAAAACCGTTGACATACTTCCGAAAGGGCTGCTTCTGGACAACATAATACAACGAACTACAAAGCTGTACCTCTCGTAGTTCCAGAAATATAGGCTCTACAACATGTGCTCTGTTTCTGACAAAATTCAAGATGGCGGCCAAACCACGTGACCTAGGAGCAAATTTTTTGCATATTCGTGATCCTCATATCGCAATGCATATATGTAGTCACTTTCCCCGTCCAAATCCGTTATTTGAAAATCCGACAATTTTGATTGGCCAATGGCGGCCATTTTAATTTACGGACCAACTTTTCAAATCGTATTTTCGGAGACCCAGATTCATCGAACATGTGTGCCAAGTTTCGAAGCAATCGGTCCAGTGGTTCCACAGGAGAAGATCTTGAAAGGTTTTAGGATAAATCCAAGATGGCCGCCAAACCATCTGACCAATCGGCTTCTTCTTTTGATATGCATTAGACCTCACATTCCCCAATAACTGTGTGAAGTTTCGACTTCATCGGTTAAGCGGCGGCCAAGGAAATTCCCGGACAAAATCCGGCGGAAGAACAATACCAATAATAAGAGGTTTGCACGCCTCTGGCTTGCAACCCTAACTAGAGCTGCGAGCAGCTATGGGTCGGCTTCCGAAATTACGCATGATAGACGATCTTGACTATCCTGACAGACACTTTGATTATTCAATTCAATTAATACCAATTCTAATTCCTGAGCATGTATTTCGTCACATTCCCCTTCCAAATCCGTTATTGAAAATTCGAACAAGTTTGATTGCCCGCTGGCAGCCATTTTCTTTTACGGTGCAACATTTCAAATAGATTTTTGGGAGACCCAGATCCATTGATTATGTGTACCAAGTTTCGTGTTGATTGCTTTATTGGTTCCAGAGTTTAGAAGATTTTTTTCAAAACGGAGTAAATGCAAGATGGCCGCTGAAGGCGCTTTAAAACTACTAAATGTGAGTCAATATACTGTTACCAAACTATCCTCTGCGCATTGGGCCGCAAGGTCAACAGGGCTCGAAATGCGCTTTTATACTACTAAATGTCCGTCAATATACTGTTAATATGCCATCATCTGCGCATTGCGCAGCAAGGTCAATAGGGCTCGAAATGCGCTTTTATGCTACTAAATGTGAGTCAATATACCGTTACTATACTATCCTCTGTGCATTGCGCCGCAAGGTCAATAGGGCTCGAAATGCGCTTTTATACTACTAAATGTGAGTCAATATACTGTTAATATACCATCCTCTGCGCATTGCGCCGCAATGTCAATAGGGCTCGAAATGCGCTTTTATACTACTAAATGTGAGTCAATATAATGTTAATATACTATCATCTGCGCATTACATCGCAAGGTCAATAGGGCTCGAAATGCGCTTTTATACTACTAAATGTGAGTCAATATACTGTTATCAAACTATCCTCTGTGCATTGCGCTGCAAGGTCAATAGGGCTCGAAATGCGCTTTTATACTACTAAAGGTGTCAATATACTGTTACTATACTGTCCTCTGCGCATTGCACTGCAAGGTCAATAGGGCTCAAAATGCTCTATTATACTACTAAATGTGAGTCAATATACTGTAAATATACCATCCTCTGCGCATTCCGTCGCAAGGTCACTAGGGCTCGAAATGCGCTTTTAGACAACTAAATGTGAGTCAACATACTGTTACTATACTATCCTCAGTGGATTGCGCAGCAAGGTCAATAGGGCTCGAAATGCACTTTTATACTACTAAATGTGTCAATATACTGTTACTATACTATCCTCTGCACATTGCGCTGCAAGGTCAATAGGGCTCGAAATGCGCTTTTATACTACTAAAGGTGAGTCAATATACTGTTACTATACTATCCTCTGCGCATTGCGCCGCAAGGTCAATATGGCTGGAAATAGGGCTCGAAATGCGCTTTTATGCTACTAAATGTGAGTGAAAAACTGTCACTATGCTACCCTCTGCGCCGCAAGGTCAATAGGGCTCGAAATGCGCTTTTATACTACTAAATGTGAGTCAATATACTGTAAATATACCATCCTCTGCGCATTCCGTCGCAAGGTCAGTAGGGCTCGAAATGCGCTTTTAGACAACTAAATGTGAGTCAATATACTGTTACTATACTATCCTCTGCACATTGCGCCGCAAGGTCAATAGGGCTCGAAATGCGCTTTTATACTACTAAACGTAAGTCAATATACTGTTACTAAACTATCCTCTGCGCATTGCATCTCAAGATCACTAGGGCTCGAAATGCGTTTTTATACTACTAAATGTGTCAATATACTGTTACTATGCTATCCTCTGCGCATTGCGCCGCAAGGTCAATAGGGCTCGAAATGCGCTTTTATACTACTAAATGTGAGTGAAAAAACTGTCACTATGCTACCCTCTGCGCATTGCGCCGCAAGGTCAATAGGGCTCGAAATGCGCTTTTATACTACTAAATGTGGCAATATACTGTTACTATACTATCCTCTGCACATTGCGCTGCAAGGTCAATAGGGCTCGAAATGCGCTTTTATACTACTAAAGGTGAGTCAATATACTGTTACTATACTATCCTCTGCGCATTGCGCCGCAAGGTCAATATGGCTGGCGCTTTTATACTACTAAAGGTGAGTCAATATACTGTTACTTTACTATCCTCTGCGCATTGCGCCGCAAGGTCAATATGGCTGGAAATAGGGCTCGAAATGCGCTTTTATACTACTAAATGTGAGTGAAAAACTGTCACTATGCTACCCTCTGCGCTGCAAGGTCAATAGGGCTCGAAATGCGCTTTTATACTACTAAATGTGAGTCAATATACTGTAAATATACCATCCTCTGCGCATTCCGTCGCAAGGTCACTAGGGCTCGAAATGCGCTTTTAGACAACTAAATGTGAGTCAATATACTATCCTCAGTGGATTGCGCCGCAAGGTCAATAGGGCTCGAAATGCACTTTTATACTACTAAATGTGTCAATATACTGTTACTATACTATCCTCTGCACATTGCGCCGCAAGGTCAATAGGGTTCGAAATGCGCTCTTATACTACTAAATGTGAGTCAATATACTGTTACTATACTATCCTCTGCGCATTGCATCTCAAGATCACTAGGGCTCGAAATGCGCTTTTATACTACTAAATGTGTCAATATACCATTACTATACTATCCTCTGCGCATTGCGCCGCAAGGTCAATAGGGCTCAAAATGCGCTTTTATGCTACTAAATGTGAGTGAATATACCGTTACTATGCTACCCTCTGCGCATTGCGCCGCAAGGTCAATAGGGCTCGAAATGCGCTTTTATACTAATAAATGTGAGTCAATATACTGTTACTATACTATCCTCTGCGCATTGCGCCGCAATGTCAATAGGTCCCGAAATCCGCTTTTATGCTACTAAATGTGAGTCACTATACTATTACTATACTACCCTCTGCGTATTGCACAGCAAGGTCAGTAGGGCTCGGAATGCGCTTTTATCCTACTAAATGTTAGTCAGCATGCTGTTACTATACTATCCTCTGCGCGTTGCGCTGCAATGTCAATAGGTCCCGAAATGCTCCTTTATACTACTAAATGTGAGTCAGCATGCTGTTACTATACTATCCTGTGCGCGTTGCGCTGCAAGGTCAATAGGGTTCGAAATGCGCTTTTATACTACTAAATGTGAATAAACATGCGGTTACTATACTATTCTTTGCGCGTTGCGCAGCAAGGTCAATAGGGCTCGAAATGCGCTTATATACTACTAAATGTGAGCCAATATACTGCTATCAAACTATCCTCTGTGCATTGCGCTGCAAGGTCAATAGGGCTCGAAATGCGCTTTTATACTACTAAATGTGAGTCAATATACTGTTCCTATACTATCCTCTGCGCATTGCACCGCAATGTCAATAGGTCCCGAAATCCGCTTTTATACTACTAAATGTGAGTCACTATACTGTTACTATACTACCCTCTGCGTATTGCACAGCAAGGTCAGTAGGGCTCGGAATGCGCTTTTATGCTACTAAATGTTAGTCAGCATGCTGTTACTATACTATCCTCTGCGCGTTGCGCTGCAATGTCAATAGGTCCTGAAATGCTCCTTTATACTACTAAATGTGAGTCAGCATGCTGTTACTATACTATCCTGTGCGCGTTGCGCTGCAATGTCAATAGGTCCCGAAATGCTCCTTTATACTACTAAATGTGAGCCAGCATGCTGTTACTATACTATCCTGTGCGCGTTGCGCTGCAAGGTCAATAGGGCACGAAATGCGCTTTTATACTACTAAATGTGAATCAACATGCGGTTACTATACTATTCTCTGCGCGTTGCGCCGCAAGGTCAATAGGGCTCGAAATGCCATTTTATACTACTAAATGTGAATCTGGATAGTCTGGGTGGTTAGCGTTTCAATGTCACAAAAATATGTCCGTAATCTGGCAATGCTGCCTAAGCTGTGTTACCATAACGTAAAACTTACAGACAGTTTATATTCGCGGAAAGTTTCTCGCTGCTCACACAGAAAAAGTACAGCAGAAAAATTAATAAATCCGTGTAAAGTTTGTTACCGAGAATCGCTAAATATTATACAGAGTTACAGCTGGATATAGATAATTATTCTCTGCGCATTGCGCTACAAAGCCAATAGGGCTCGAAATGAGCTTTTATACTACTAAATGTGAGTCAATTGCAAGATACTGTTACTATACTATGCTCTGCGCATTGCGCCGTAAGGTCACTAGGACTCGATATGCGCTTTTATGCTACTAAATCAAGATTACTTTTCTATCCTCTGCGCGTTGCGCTGTAAGGTCAATAGGGCCCGAAATGCGCTTTTATACTACTAAATGTGAGTCAAAATACTGTTACTATACTATCGTCTGCGCATTGCACCTAACATAAAAATCTGTATCTATCAGGGTTTAAGAGAGTAGGCCCTTGCAAAATTGGTAAACTTCTCCACAAAATTCAAGATCTGCAATGAAACTGTCGAAAACGCAATGTCAATGAAACTGTCGAAAATGCAACGTCAAAGATGCCGGAGTTTGATTGTTCATCGAAAGA